>VBVQ01000806.1:0-47117 GCA_011636635.1 Tetramorium simillimum | reverse complement strand
ATCTAATAATAATAACGATAATGTATAAATGACATTTAAATTACCGCGATAGATTTTTCCTGCGAATGTAAAAGAATCGCGTCGGCAACTTTGCGCGAAAATTAATTAATTAATTAAAATAATATACGCAGTTCTCAACTCTTATGTAAATTTTATGTAAAATTAATCTATCTATCAAAGTAAAATAAATCTTATGTAAATTATATAAAATTACATTATTAGTATTTCACAGTCCTACGAATTTTTTTCGAATACTATGCATATAGATCATCTGATAATTATTTTAATATCACTTTTCGAATCTAGTCCGAGCTGCAAAGTGTCGAAATAAATTCATCCACGATGCGCGCGCTTTGCGAATTAATTTATTTCGACACTTTACGGCTGGGACTAAATTCGAATCGTGATTTTTTCTTAAAGTACAATGTCTGAAAATTATTTTAATACCACGATTCGAATTTAGTTCCGAACGACTGCGCCACCATGCGCCACCTTTCTTATTACACCATGTGTATAACCTCAATGGAAAACTTCGTTTTTACACAATAACACATCAATTGAATGTGTATTTTTATCAAAATATAATTGACTGGAATGCCTTTGAATTAAATATTTTTATCCCAAGTATGTATATATACTAAATGTATTATAACGTGTATGTGCACATTTTCCTTTAATAATATTTAATTCAATTTTTGCAGAATTTTACGTGGAATAATTTTACACAGCTGATTTTGCAAATGTATTAAAGTATGTAAACAAAATACAAATTGAAATTTGCAAGGAAACAATGAGTTTTAAAACGACTAAGGAAATTATTGAGGATGGTGATACTGTAATCTTATATTTAAATCCAAACAACATGCATTCTCTAGAGGTAAAAGCAAAAATTTGTAATAAGAAAGGCCAAATCATAGATAATGTATTCCATACTACATATGGTGCATTGAGAATTGTCTCGCTCATCGGACAAAAGTATGGTACAAAAGTGGAGTTGACTCGAGGCTGGGCATATGTGTTGCAACCAACACCAGAACTCTGGACCTTGACACTGCCGCATCGAACCCAGATTATCTATAGTCCAGATATAAGTCTCATTATACATTTAATGGAACTTAGACCAGGAAGTCGAGTCATCGAAACAGGTAATATTTAAAATTGAAACGAAGCCTCAACCTTCCCTTTTTCAATATTTTTCTATTTTAGGTACAGGCAGTGGCTCTTTATCTCACTCATTAATTCGAGCGATACGTCCAAGTGGTCATTTATATACCTTTGATTTTCATGAACAACGTGTGTCCATCGCTGACACGGAATTCAAAAGGCACGGTTTGAATGATTTTGTAACTTTGAAGAAAAAGGATATTTGCTCAGAAGGATTTGGAGAAGAATTGAAACACAAAATTGATGCAGTATTTCTAGATCTTCCACATCCGTGGTTAGCCATAGAGCATGCTGCTGTTGCTTTGAAACAAACAGGTGAGAATTTCCTTTCAGTTTGTGTAATGTGTTTGTGAAAAATTTTATTTGATATTTCTCCTTATTCTAGAGCAGATGTATGTCATATGTGCACAAAGATACTTAGTTGAAATAGATTGTAATGCATAAACATACTTTTGGTATGTTTTATGTTACTGCATAGAATTGTGTGCAAGAGTTACATTTATTATTTTCAATACAATGATACATATATGTAACAATTTTTTGTACAATAGGTGGAAAACTCTGTTTCTTTTCTCCTTGCATTGAACAAGTTCAACGTACTTGTGCCAAACTGATTTGTAAAGGATTTATAGAATTACACACGTACGAATGTTTGCAAAGAGAAATGAACGTTCAATACAGATCTTTACCAGTATTGGATTTGGAGTGTTTGAAGTACAAGGTATATCAGTGTATTTTCATATTACTTAAAAAAATTACACGCAAGACTAATATAATTTTGAAAAATTAGATAATTATACTTGTCTGATGTATCATCCATAATTAATATATCAATATAACTGTATTAACTTTGATGAAATAATGAAACATTATAAAATGTAGGAGACTTTAGCCTATTTAGTCTTTGTTATGATGTTACTTGTAAAATTATTTTATTTTCTTGTTAGATTTGATAAAAAAGATTTTCATAAAAGATACACTTCAAAGACTGACTTGCACAACATAAAAACCAAATATTTTAATTATTCCATTTTGTGGCAGGTAAACGAAGATGAACACAAAAATGGAAAGGGGAAACAGGAAGGGAAACTTCTTACAGTTACTCACGCCCATTCATTACCTGGCCACACAGGCTTTATTACAATTGCTGTTCTTCCTCCTAGTTATGCACGCAAATAAAAAAGAGAAAGAGGAAACACAATATAAATTCAGGCCAATGAACAAATGGCTGAAGAATACAAGACTGCAATATGCACCAAGTATATCGGTTAATTAAATAAAAAAAAACTCGTAAACTAGTTTTACTCTCATTTGCCACCTCGAATAGAGATTCCCTACTTTTAGAAAGTTCATCAACCTTTTCTTATCACTTGTGTCGACAATTTTTTTTTTTCACGAGATTGAATATTATGGAATATTTTACAAAATGCCATTCCATCAATCATAAATAAATATGAATGTTAAATGTGAAAGAATGAAAACTGGAAGGCTACGAAAAGAAAAAAAAAGTTAATTTGTTAATTATCTCATGTGTCTGCCTTATTTGGATTCCAACTAAGATAGTCAACTCGAGTCGCAGCTTGATACTCTTTCACTAAATATTCTACAACTTCACGTGAGTTGTCTAGTTCATCAAGATTATCCTCGAACATTTTTTCTTTACGAAATTGTTCCAGAAATGCTTCACGTTTGCGCAACTTGTCATACTGCTGTAAGGCTCTATCAAATAGCTGAAACATACGCAATTATGCAATTAAATTTAAATATCCTAAAGTATATATGTATTGTGCTGTATTATTAGAGTCCGGACGTTCGGGCTCGATTCCGACTCGCGCGCGGAAAACCACTGTGTGCGAGTGCGTCGGTACGCAGTCGGCATGCCACGGCAGTTGTCGCGTCGGCTATTGTTAGCTCATTCTAGCGGGCACTCGCACGCAGCGGTTCTCCGCGCGCGCTCGGAATCGAACCCGAACGTCCGAACTCTATGTATTATATATGTATATGCTGATATCGAATTCATTATCGATCAATAGACCACTTACCGATGAGATATTAGTATGATTAGCTAACATCAAACCAGAAACCCGATGCGTGCTTTGTATATAAGGAGATTTTCTTGAAAGAGCTACTTGAATACTAGCGGGACCCCAAGGAATGAACTGCGTAAGTTTTCGCTCTCTGATCCTTTGTAAAGACTTGTGCACTTGCGTCGGATCTACCTCACCCTATTAAAAATACATTTGGTGTAAATTGTCATATATTTTTATATATTTCACATTTTATTCCAATATACTCTGATATAAAATATGCAATAAAACGTAGATTAATAAAAAAAAGAAGTCTCCCTTAATTTGAATATTTTTATGCACAATCGGAGATAATGAATCAATTGATTAAAGAAACGCATAAATTGAACTTGAATATATAGCAAGTCCTAAGAAATATTTTACCTGAATTATATTTAAGATGGATATGTAACAGTGAGACGCATTTCTGTCTAATGCTGTAGAAACCATCATATTTTTCGGTTGTAGTAATCGTCGCATTACATCCAAGACAGACGTTTTTCTCACGGATGCACCCTATATCCAATAATTTTTATGAAAAATAACTAACTTGTTCTAATGTTATTTCTCTTCCTTTTTTTGGTAAATGCGTCAATATATATTTATAATATGCAATTGTATATTTTTAAAAAAAGAAATTAATTTTTCTTAAATCTATGTCTTTCTCATCATTTCTGTACATGTATATATGTGTACATGCGTGCGTGTATGAATATGTATATATATTTAAATGTACATGTTTTAATGCAATTATTGATGCAATTATTAAAGGTTATCTTTCGAAATAAAACATTAATACATACTTCTTGATCTGTTGTAAGTGGTGTATATCCAGTCATTAGGAAATGTAAGCGGGGAGTTGGTATGAGTGGTGCAATCAAACCAACTAAATCATTGTTCATGTAGGAAGGATATCTCAAAGTAGTTGTACTGACAGACATTATTGTTGAAACAAGCTTATTAATTTGTGTGAAGCTGGGATTCTGGATATGCAATCTATCTGATGCGATTCTGTTCAGAGCAGTATTATCTAAGACTACCACGCAATCTGCACATTGAGTCAGCCTTTTCAGAGTTAACAATGAATTATATGGCTGTACTACGACATCGCTGTAACAAATTTTATTGATATACATAGGTACTCGTATTATGTGTAGAGAATTTCTCAACAGACAAATCTTTACCTTATTTCATCTTGATTTGGGAAAACGCTGTACGTCTCGATTAGTTTCTTGGGAAACCTATCGGCGAGAGATTCCAACATGAAAGATCCCATGCCAGAACCTGTACCTCCCGCTATAGAATGGCACAAGACAAAACCCTACACAAATTCCATGGTTTGAGAAAAGATTTATACTTGAAGAAATGAAGAACATTCTTATTATAGACTCGAGAGCGTATCAGAATGTAGATCAGAAGACAACATGTAAGAGTATAGTTACTTCTAAGCTGTCACTACCATCAGCCTCTCTATCCAAAATATCAAAGATTTCCTCCTGCAATTTTTCACCCTGATGATATCCAGATGCCCAGTTATTTCCAGCACCGCCACCATGTTTTGACAAGTAGATATTTTCAGGATTATACAGCTAATAGAACAAAATGAAGAAAAGTTTAAATTTCCAAACGGTGTCAAACAGTAGAAATATAATAATACTCGCATGTCGTACCTTTGAATACGGAGAATTCATGATGGTGTGAATTACCCTTGGTTCGAGATCTAACAGTACAGCTCGTGGTATATAATGTTCGTCGTCTGACTGATAAAAGAAAACATCCTTCCTATCCATTCCCTCTGTCGCGTAATCTTCTAAAATTCCCTCCGGGCTAATTCCATGCTCTGCACACAGTCTCTTCCAAAATTCAAATCCAACTAAAAGTATAGAAGAAACTTGTACACAATGCAAAATATATAGGATATTTCGAGCTCGCTGGATTATCCAAAGTGGCTCAAATTAAAGTAAACCATGCATAGTCATTAATGTTACTTATGTTATTCTTTAGATGTTGCATCGTTGCATTGAATTCATAAGTTCATAATTCATAATTCACTCTTTGAAATTTATCAAATTTATTAAGCCAAGTATCAATCTATAGCGAACGACTATACGTCGAAAACAGTATTTACTTTGATTGCCGCATTGGCCGAGCTGCAGAGTTATCATCTCGCAAGGCATTTTGACGTTTAAGTGCTTGTCGTCGAGAGAATCCAAGGGAAAAGGAAAAGAAGGAATTTCAAAATTCCAATTGTCAAGAGGTAAACAATACAGATTGAGACGAGCCGATGAACGATGAATCTTTAGAAGGGCAAGAGGAAGAGCATATGATGGCACCTACACACTGGACGCGGTAACGATTGCCGCGCGGCGGAAGTTGGGTGCGGTGGCCAATCAAATCCATCGCCGCGCGGAAAAA
Source organism: Tetramorium simillimum (assembly GCA_011636635.1). Classification (NCBI taxonomy): domain Eukaryota; kingdom Metazoa; phylum Arthropoda; class Insecta; order Hymenoptera; family Formicidae; genus Tetramorium; species Tetramorium simillimum. Next base: position 41,472 of record VBVQ01000806.1, on the reverse strand, counting down.
GTTAATTTCGATCCAACTTTGATTGGCTATTGCACTCAACTTCCGCCGGCAGCGTTACCGCGTCCTGTGTGCAGGAGCCATAAGGCTGGCGAGCTGGAGTTAAACACAGTTTACGGAAGCACTCGATCGCCAGCTGGTAATCGCGAACCGATAGCGACAGGTAGCGAACGTGTTTCGTCTCAAGGAAAAATTTAGAAGGTTGCTGATGCAACTTTACACTTTGAAGCAACCTCGCTCCTAAGGGAGCATAAAATATTGATATTTGGCCGTATTGTGTTTTGACAGAAATCGGGTGCCAGGAGGAATCGAAGAAGAAGATCACCAGCTGGGTTCCGAAGGATTCGATGTCAGTCAATGCAATTGTAGCTTGCACGTGATCAATTTGAGATCTATTCTCAAGTATTTATGATATTTTTACAAATTTTGATTAATATGCACTAATTCGGCACGCTCGTTTGACTCACTCAAGTACTGAAGGTACGTAATGAGACATACACAATTGTTTTTTAACCTATATTTAATAAACAAACGTTGACTTACATCTTTCCACGCTGTGAATATCCGTTCACTATTCTTGTGTTAATTTTTTATTTTATTGCGATAATTTCGTTTTGGTAGATAAATTTTAATGTAACATGTGTGTTGAAATAAAAATATACCAAGATTTAACAATTATATATCAAATCATGCGCACACATTCATATTTGAATAAAGTGGATGGCATGTATTGTGTTATTTGTTAAATAATGAACAACGAGTATAATATCATTATACATGTGAAGATGATATTAGAAATAGTAGATTTCTCTTTTAAATGGTAATATAATCTTGGCAGGAATGTAAACAGTAAAGTTACAAAGCCTGTGTTCCAAAATTCACTGCCAGTACTGAAAATCTATAATGTGCTTAACATAAAACTATAGATTTGCAATACTGACAGTGAATATCAGAACACAGCCGAAGTAGACAATTCTCTTAAATAACAAATGTTGTATTTATGTTGTCAGATGTCTGGAAACAAATGCCGTAATTGCGGCTCTACTAATATTGAGACCGATCCAGGACGTGGTGACGCAATTTGTATAGAATGTGGTTTTGTATTGGAGGATTCAGTTATTATTAGTCAAACAACCTTTGAGGAATCGTCCTCGGGTAAAGTAATGGTACTTGGACACTTTGTCGCTAACGATAGTACAGGTAGTGCTACAAACTTTGGTGCACGTAAGTATTCCTTACAAATACAAGTATCATTTATACATTATGTAAGATTCCTCTCCTTGAAGGTAATACAATATGCTTATCTGCTTGTAGCTTATTATGTTAACGGAAAAGAATCTAGAGGAATTACTATTCAAAATGCACGGAAAGGTATAGCACAGCTTTGTCTACAATTAGGGTAAATAACTTTTTAGTAATATATTCACAATGAAAAAGAAAATATTTCACTGAATTATTTTTCATAAATCTAAAATTTGTACATACTCTAATAAAACTTTGTAGCTTAAATCAAAATTGCGTCGATACATCTGTCAACTTCTATAAAATGGCTTTAAATCGTCATCTGACACGTGGAAGGAAACAAGCTCACAACCAGGCTGCCTGTGTGTATATTACCTGCCGCATTGAAAGAACTGAACGTATCCTTTTGAAAAACAAAAAAACAAAAAAACGGAAAAATACATAGTCAATCAGATGGTCTGATTCAATAATGTAAAAGATTAATATGAATGTATTCTTGTGTTCTCTCTGAACATGTAAAAATTTCTTTATCAATATTTAAGCAACAGTATATTGAAAATTGTATTTTTATCAATGCCGCACAGTTAAATTGTGTAGCATTTTGTAGTATTTATATAGAGCTCGTGTAAAACAACATACGGAAGGAGTATAAAGTATTAATTCTTAACAAATTACGTGTATGTATATGCATACATACGTGTATATGTATATACAGATATGCTCATTGATATCAGTGATGTTCTTCATATTTGTGTTCACGAACTTGGACGGACATATCTGCGATTTACCCAAGCATTATGTATCAACATACCGGCAGTAGGTAAGTAATTTGCATGATATAATTACATAACATTTATTTTTTTTTGCTTGAATATAGTATATGCATAATTAAAAATCATATGTGGGCGTGTGTGTATAAAGGATGAAATTATCTCAAAAAATAGAAACTGATGCTCGTGTATGTGTTTACTACACAATTTAGAATTAGAATAAACTTTATGTATGTATAAGTGTATATCTAAACGATATATGAAAATAATTTCCAGTTTTTTTTATGGAGAAATATATAAACTACAAGATTATTTAAAAGAATATTTAGCGTATTACATTTTAATTATATTTAAATTAAATGGCTTAAACTAAATGGTAACGAACATTATTCTATAATACTACATTATATGTGTATTATTAAAATTGGTACTATAAATTAGGAAACTTTGGCATATATGTATAGCTTTACATTTTTTTCATTTGCAAAATATTTAGATTATATTTTTAGAAATAGAATCAAAATTTTATCACAACTATTATGATATTTGAAAAAATAATTGAGTAATGTTGTATGCTTTTTAGACTTTTCATTAGACTTTATATTCTGAGTATGTTGTATAATGATTTCGTACAATGGAATAATATATCAGCGATATAAAATGAAGTTACGTATACTTACGTATATTTTTTGATAGATTGCTAAAGATTGCTTCAGGATGTTAAATTAAATTGATGAAATGAAAACACATTGATTACACATTTGAACATATTTTCACAACTTTATAATTATATGCGCAATGTCAAAGCATTTATTTATACTCTTCACACATAAGTTACTTGAGATAATATCCTTTACATTAGGTAGGAGTAACAGTATTTCAAGCAGTATTTCATTTTATACTCTATTGTTATATTCTAGATATATTTACAACTTTCAAATATCCTTTCTTTACTCGCTACAAGACAGAAATGGAATTTATCGCGCTGATTGATCAAAATGCTGCATTTGTTAGATATGCATAGAAAAATAGATATGCCTCTTTTTCAAAGTTATGTACATAAGTTTATGAACCAAGTGGTAGTGATAATGCAGTAGTAAGATATTTTGGAAATGCCACAACTAAGTGTTTATTTACACAGACAATAACAATTAATAGACAGATATTAAAACGTCAAAAGTCTCTGTAGTAAAAGTTTTCTGGATAACGAGAATTTATTTTTAAATGTATATTTTAATTATTACTTTCAAATTGCACAATATACTGTACATACTAATCTTTGTCTTCTACGAAAATATGATTTCTAAACGAACCGCGTTAGCATCGCGCGTACGTATTGAAATTTGATAGCGGCTTTTGAATTTGGAGAACAAATTCTTATTTATAACATTAAATTCTTAAAAAAAAAAATTAAGTATATAAATATACTCGCGTATAATATTAATTAATAATAAAATAATTTTTGTCGCGTAATCTAAAAATTTAGATATATACAAATTTCAGTGAATATAATTTTATCTCATTAATTAATTAATTAAGACAGAGACATGAGACGTCAATTAATATTTCTATCTTAGAAGAAGAAGAAGAATAATTTCGCTGAAACATCCGCAACATTATAAATTAACTGTATTTACAATAGAAAAAATAGTTTTCTGTAAGTAGAATCGATAATATAGTTGTGTATCTGAGAAAATATTAGACGCAACATTCTTGTTCTATTTATCCCGAAGTTTCTTCAGAACTTTCTAGGAGTTACTTTTTTATTTGGAACTTGAATATATTCCCCCGAAGATTGAGTATTTTGAGAACACTATTTCTCGATTTGAAATTTGAATTCTGAAGTATTGAATATTCTGAATTGAATACAAGTATCTGAATACTTATGAAATACACAATCCTTCCTCACACGCCTTAGAACGTCTTCGATCTACGAACTTTATTCCCGAGAGAACGATATCTTAAATGTCTTTTTATTGCAAATCAGCAATTAAACCATAAGCTCTGTCACAATCTTCCGTCAATCGTCGGATGGTGGCCCGTAGAAAATTAACTCGGGGATTTGACCCCCTTGGACACCGGTACCGTTAGTGCTTTCGGAACTACACTGAAATTGAAAGTTCACACTGCCGACTGTCGCTTCCGACATACCTTCTTGGCCAAAGAAGCTCAATTCCCCGCCGTCTAATATTGCACTTGCCGTGTATGAACATTCCGGCTCAATTTGTATCGGATTCTCAAAATATACGTGAAACGTGTTACTCGAACCATCGGAGAAGAACTTGGTGTTATTCTCCGCCAGAACATTTCCGAGTCTCTTAAGTTCTATCTTGACATTATAATCGGCAGCACCGGACGAGCTTCCATATAGTCCAAAACCCACCACAAATATTCTTTTATCAACACTGAATTGAATTGAATCGCAACGACCTCTGTATCGCCATTGATTTGACCTATACGCACAGGATTGGAATCTATGGCAAACCTGCAATGTAAATAATAATTTTCTTCCATTATTCAACATGTAGTTACGGAGCCAGTTTATGTGCTCATTTAATACCAATGATGTAACAATAACTATCGTATTATATATCAATCTGTTTTGACCGTACTATGATTATCTGTCAGAAACGAATATCACACATATTTATTTGAAACTTATTCACATAGTCTTATCTTCTCGATAATAAAATGACATAATATAAATCCACCTCAGGTGCTCTTTATTATAACTTTATGTGTGTTTGTTTTTCACTTACTTGAGTTTTCAGTCCTTGACGTGGCTTGGTAGGGAAACAAAGTTGTGGCTTATTACTGGCTGTAAAATGCAGAAACAAATCGATTGTTTCTTGATGCGTTAGGATTCCTGTCTGTGCCGCACTGTTTGCAAACTCTTCCAGATTCATAGCAGGAAGTCTAATTAAATACAAGGCAGAACCTAAAAATAAAAAAAAAATGTACACACACATACGTGTATACACGCGCGCGCGCGGGTCAGACGTTTATTTTGAAAAAAATATATTAGTACTCATCTTACCTAACAATTGCCTTTGATTGGCGGGAATAGGCTCGAGATCTTGCCGTATACATTCCGCAGAAGCCCATCGTAATGCAGCATCCCATATGTGAATTTCTTTGCAGTTTAATGTCTCTCGAGATAAGACAGATTCGAGTGTATGAATATCAATATCCACAAACCCGTCAGATCTTAGGGCCATTTCTGCCTGTCATACAATAGATTGTACTTAATATTAAAGTTTGATTGCATATATCACTGTTACTTAATATTATTGTTCCGATGGCTATACAATGTATACATTATAATTCAAAATTTGCCTTAAAAAGATGTAATCTGTGAATTGTTCAAAACTACAAAGCTTATGAATTTAAATAATATTACACATATTAAAATTCTATTCTATCTATTCAGAATATGCAATTGTGCACGCTACGTATATGATTTCTATCTTTTTTTTTCCAATAATATGTATGCATCAATGTCTCTAACATAATTTTTATATGATATTCATATAACATTAAAGTAATTTGATGAATAAAATCCTTTCTCTCTCTCTCTCTCTCTCTCTCTCGAGACTAATATCGACATAGAGAGAAAAGAAAGTCAAATTTTTATTTAATTTGTTCATGTTTATAATAAGGCTAAACAGTATGTGATATCTAGGTAGAAAATTACGAATGGATGTTGAAATTTGTTTTTTATGAGAACGGTTATTAATAATATTTAAGAAATGATAATTATAAAAATGTATTATATGGGGAAATAAAGAGAATCAACAAAGTATATAAATATTTTATAACGTTAGTTACAAAATATCTACATGTTATATGTTTATTGTACGGAGGGAATTGTGTCACTACAAAATCGGTCATAAAATATAATAAACATTTCCATTGTTTATTGAAAAAACGACCAATTTTATTCAAGTTGTTTCGCCTTATTTCATTATTACACTTAATACAAAGTTTATATGAAGTTTATTCTTTCTAAAAGTATTTAATATTAATAAATAATGTATATTTAAAAAATTTGCAGTCTTATAAATCATAATAAGATAAAAGTTAATCTACGTTAACATATGCCACATACGTTTAGTTATATGAACTTATTGCATTCATCTTAAAACGTTGTTTAAAGTAATAAAAGAGATGGAGTAAAATTTATCAGAACTATTCTCACATTCAGTGATTGTTGAATGATACTGTAACTCTCTTTAATACTTGTTGCATATACCTAAAAATATTACATTACATATATATATATATATGTACATATAATTTTTCAAGGAATTCTGCCAATAATTTTTATTCGAAAAAAAAAAGCTTGAAGCATACAGAAGTTTTGTTTCACAACAACCGTGCAAAAACCTTCTCAAAAATCTATCCAACTGAAAGGTAAACGTAGAACTTGAAATCTATCGTCAGAAGGACTGCACACTTAACTTTCGAGTCAAGTCTTACATATAAACCGTGTTTTCACGCAGATGATTAACATTAGATGTCATTTTTGAACACAAAAATCATTTGTGGCAATTAACATTATTATAATACAAATCCAGCTGCAAGAAGAATAAAAGCAAACAATAATATTTGTCCACTTGAGCAGTAATGTACGTAACGACGTGCCGCTTTAAGAGATTCGATACAATTGGATACATGTATATATATAAATCCATTTCCATCGACTTCCATTCACTTTTGTTTAACTGATTACTCGATTGATATTTGTCACTGTACTCGAGATCTGTACGTCGTTATGGTTGCTTTTACCGCGCTCATATTCATCTATTAAATTATCCTGATACATAATATTTTGCGTGATTTCAATCTGATCTAACTTATTGTCCGGGAAATAAGGCTCACTTCGTGTTCGAAAAAGCGAGAGAGACAAATGTTCGTCCGCGAGGACGTTTGTACAGCAATCGTTTTCCGAGAGGCTTAAACACGGCGGCACTATCGATAATCCGCTTTTGAAACTCTCGCAACTGTCATCGTTCAGTCCGCCGTTGCTTTTACACGCACGCCGCGATCGCAGACTGTCGAATTTATTGTCGTAAATACAAGAATGTAAGCTCGAAACGTGATTGACCGAGAGGGACTCGCTAGAGGGACTCGAGTCATCTTGGAGCATTCGGTCCAAGTTCTTGTCACTCAAAGTAATGGTTCTTAGCGTCCGTTGCATTTGACTTACTTGTGCATCAATCACCTCCCAGCAACGTTGCATGAGATTGGGTTCTTCGAACAGGCGAGATTGACTCAGAAGTAGGCACGCGTTCTTCGCCGTAAGACTCGTTTCCAGATAGTTGACACACGCCCGTGCCAAGTGCGGTACTATATATTTCTTCGCGACGTACAACGTCGCCAGAACTGTATCTGCTTCAAGTTGCACTTCGTCGCAATACATGTATCTAAAACAAAACGGAAATCGCGCAAAGCCATATACAAAGCTCTAGCTAGTCTTCGCGAACGAATATTAAATAAACTTTCATTATAGATCATAATGACTATCGAGTATTATGTAATTTTTGCTGATAATAAAAATTGTTCATTCTCGGTTAAATTTCTTCTCTTGATATAATAAATAGTACATATAAATATAAGTAATAGAGGAGAGGAGGGAGAAGGAATGCCTTGAAATTATTTTGTTTCTTACGCCTACCTCAAGAGCGCGAGAAAGGCTGCTGGTTCAACGTCAGGTACTTCTATGTCTCTTTTATTTTCTGGTAACCCTCCGTAGAACATGGCATAAAATACAGAACTGCCAGTAGCGAGAACATATTTATGTGCTGGTATCGTTTGTGTGTGACCTATGATATTGAGACAATATATAGTATAATACAATATGACATGTGTGAGATGTAATAGCTTTCTGAATGAGTAATATAATTGAAGGGGGTAGAGCAGAAAAGAAATTGGGCAAAATTCGAACAATACCTGGACTGCCGACGATAAATATGATATCGGCCATAAGATGATTATTAAACATGGCCGCGTTTCGTTCTCGAACTGTAGGTTTTGTCGCTTGCCAATTAGGATCTTGGGTGCAATCTCCGGGTGATGGCAAATTTAATTGGGTCACGGGTGACGATAGGGAAGACAGAGGCGATGCGGGAGCACTCAGTGGCTGATTCACGGTGGTTCCTTCGCGTTGTAAGACGATCGACGAAGAGAGTGGACTCACCGACGGTGGTGAATCTGATGTATTACTTGGAGATTCCGCTAGAATCAGAAAAAACAAAAGACTCTTTTATCACACACGCACACACATGTGTATGTATGTATATATCAAAAATGTATGAAATGTTATTAGAATTGAAAAAAGCCTTCGTTGAAATGGCCCATATACGTATATCGCCACTTGGAAGGCACGTACGTATGTATAATATAATTGTACGTACAATCGTATAGTTCAAAAAGCCGTAAGATTTGCAATAAAGAACAAGTGATAGAATTGGTTGCTTCACGTCTTACATATTTATGTCTTTCTCAATTAACTTGGCGTAAAGTCGCGTGTTAAGTAATGATTGATAGGAAATGTAACGTTTAAATGTTTAGATTTTTTTTCTAAGAAATAAGCAGATTTATTATATTTCCAGAGTGTAGCGCAAGAAAAATCAAATATCTGCAAGAATCAAATCGATTAGCATTTTGCCGGCAGAATGCTGTTGAGCGCTGATGCTATAATCAGCCAACTTGACGATAAACGGGCGATCGAAACCCGGGCAGAATCCAAAATCCATTCAGTTTGCACAGATTCTACTTTATTTCTGGCGACAACCTCCAAATAATATGCAACGTATTTAATAGCAATAAAGTTGTAATTGTAAAGTTTACGTGATTTCCACCATCAATCTACTATGATATTTTCCTGACTGAAAATTTGCTATGAATATTTCTGCCAGTATTTTACTAATAGCCAAAGCCTATTAAATCTGTCAAATCTTGCTGTCGGCAAAGTTTCGCCTTTCTGTAAAGATAAATTTGGCTGTCCGGTTAGTTATAATTTTGTTATTTTTTTTTTAGCTTGTAAACGTTATCCCTTACAATTTATTATTAACGATATTAACATGTAGCTTTTGTAACTCTTTCTCGATGCGTCTTGGTCACAAGAAGAATCCGTTACAATCCCAAATTTAAATCAGTTACACGGAATTATGTCAGAAACAATATAAAAAATTCAAGAGAAATAATTTGACGCGTATGCGCGCGTGGCGAGTTAGGTTATGTAAAGATCTCGAGTTTCCTCAGCTCCGACGTTCTTGGACACGACATTTCCAGAGTATTTTGAGAATATGTTTCAGACACATCCATCTTTGCACGGGCTCTCAAGTAAAGGCTGTAAATTTCGAAGGCAAGATATCTGTGATATCTCGAACGCAAATCGTATTGTTTACCGTCAGTAAACATTATTTAGTATGTCGTCCGGAAGCTGCGATGTATTTCGGTCTCTCTGTCGCGATAACTTAGCACGGTTTCGCTCGATTTTCACCACATTTCTTTTCATTGATTTCCGTATCGTTGATTATTGTACAGATGTTAAACTGTTACGAGCACAAACACACTTTTCGCGACACTGGCGTGAATGTGAATGTGCATCGTGCATGGCGACGGCGTGAGGCTGAGGCGTAAAGTATGTATACATACGTACGTATGCATATATACTGCGTGTGGGTGGGTGTGTGTGTGTGTATGTATGTGTATGTGTTGTATGTTGTGTATGTGCACACGCGCGCGCGTGTACGTACGTACTGCATGTATCGTGTTATATCTCAAGTCTTGATTTGTGCGAAAAATAATCCAAGAATGCAAATCCAAGAATCCATTTTTTTTTTTATTATGCATCTCCATCTGTACTTATAGATGATTTACACGTGATGATGCAAACAAATGAAACAAATTTCGTATTTTGCCCGCAAAATTGCGGGCAAATAAATCCCTTTTTTTTATATTTTCATTAATTATCCATTAATGATTCGGATTGGACGGTGGTGGTTGTATGCTCGCCAACTCTTTTTCTTAAGTATTTAGACACGCCAAGGAATGATTTTCCATATGCGTGAGATATGCGGGAAAACAATTTATTATGAAAAATTGATATTGTCGTCGTGAAAATTCGGTACGTGGATCCTCTTTTGCAGGATCCTTGTCTTTCAGCAAATGTACATCTCTTTCCTATTTAATTCTTATCAATTGCACAATGTAAAATGATCGCGTGGAATCGAACGTGAATTCACAATATTTTCTTCATTAGACGACAATGTAACGTTAATTTATTAACATGACGTTAACGGTAAAGACGTATAAGTAATGAACTGAAATTAAATTTTTTAAAGTTTTTAATCGCACAGTTTCGCCCTCCCTTTCTTTTCCTTCTCTCTTTCTCTCTCCGCTTCAGTACTCCGTTCCTCCCTCCCCCCTCTCTCTCTCTCTCTCTCTCTCACTCTCTCACCGTTCATCCAAGCATTGGTCTGTTTGACCGCGACGTTGTCCTGAAAACGCTTCATTGGCTTGGTAGAGATCTTCGAGTAGAGATTCGACATTGCCATCGTCGTCGACGTTGGGGCGATGGCGTGGCGTGGCGTCCAGCCTTTTCTTTCCTTTCCCGTCGTAATGTCCTCTTGTGCGCGCGCGGTTTCACAAAACTACTCCGAGAGAGATCGTGCGTCGTCGGCTAGGCGGCCGCCATTTTCCGTAATTACATACGGCCGTACGGAATGGAACGAACGGAATGGAACGGACCCGTAAACCGTAAGGGCGCTGGTCGGGCAGTGTCGCCACTGGTCGCCTCGCCACCCGGACCCGCCACGGTTGTGATAACAACCGTGTCCGTGTCGGTCGATAGACCATCGGAATCGTGGGAGAGTAGTGGAAGGGATACACACGCGCAAAAAGATGACTGAATGTAGAAATACAGGAAGGATGTAGTACAATTGAACCACATGTGACCGAATCATTTCTCCGTTCGTACTTGAGTGCGAACTTATCCTCCTAGTTTATTCCACAGGCCATTGACTTCATTATAAATATATGTATAAATGTACGTGGATATGTATATGATATGTACACACATGTATGTATATAATAGATATATGTATGTATTCTGTACATACAAATGATGTATGATAAATATAGATGGGCAAGCGCGCTAGTAAAAGTCAAGTATTGAAAGTTAGACAACAGTTTTAAACTGGGACATGATACGCACATTTAAAAATGACTCTTTAAATTATACATGTGTATGTACAAGTCTATAATCCCAGCAAGAAAATGTCTAAAATCGGGTCATAAGACGTCTTTAAGATGTCTTAAGCATATTTTTAAAAGATTCTAAAAGACGACTTTAAGATGTCTTATGACCCGATTTTAGACATTTTGTTATCTGGGATATGTTAGAGTCTTTTAACTAAATTTTTTTCTTCTCTTCCAATGAAAAAGAGAATGTCCTATACATTTTGAGGTGTAAAATAACTCTTAGGCCCAATTCCACAACTTTAATAGAAGAGTGTGTTTTATATAAAATAAATTCTTCTGTTGGATATTATTAGTTAAATTTCGGTTAAAATAAGTTGTGGAATCGGACCTTAGATATGTATAAATATTCTATGCTTAAAAAGGTTGAATGGATCCTCGCGTCAATGATTATAGATAAGAAACAAGGGTTGGGGCGAGTCTTCCTCCATCGACGCTTCCTACCATGACATCTGCGAGCGCGCGAATGTTCGAATTATTAACCGTAATTGTAATATCCAACGAGAGCTTTATTTAGAAAAAGACAGTAAATAAAATATCCTTTGGATCATATGAGAGAAAGAATATACATATATGTATAATATGTATACAGGAACTATAACAATAGGTGTCTTACAACAATAGGCGTACATGTCTCTCTTTTATAAATTAAAAAACGATTAAACTGAATGAAAAAAAGTCAAGTTCTCAAGTCCGCTAAGTATAGGAAATTAATTATGAAAGATTTGTGAATGAACATGTCGTCGCGTGAGACATATTAAGCCAAGTGGAGCAAACGTATGCGAGAATTGAAATACGTCATGCGACATATTAATTATTTCAATGAGAAAGAAAAACTTGAGATATAAGTCTTTCGCGTAACATTTAGGATGAAATCGAGATTATATAAATTTACATGCTCTCAATATTGTAAATTTATATGTTAAAGGACCCCGCATATTTTATATGGAAAATGGCTTTCAGTTAGATTTCGCTGAAATTAAAATATGTTATTGCCCACACCTTCCTGATAAAAAGTGTCAATGGGCACAACCTCCTAAAAGCAATAGATTAGGAGCTACAAAGCTTCAAAGTTTCAATATAATATAAAATGTGCAGGGTCCTTTATATTCTAACATAAATTTTTCTGTCTCGTTTAGATCCTTGTTTATACATCATGAGGTTTGCACACAAGCTTGAGTTTGGTGATAAAACTCACTCCGTGTCTATGACAGCTTTAAGAATCGTTCAAAGAATGAAAAGAGATAGTATTCATAGTGGTCGTAGACCATCAGGTCTATGTGGCGCAGGTAAACATTTTATCAGTTAATAATTTTTTTTATACGTGCACAGATATTTCATATGCACGTATGTGTACATATATATGTATGTATATAATACCCACAAATATACACACAAATAATATTTTTCTTTTGCAATAGCATTATTAATAGCTGCGCGATTGCATGAATTCAACAGATCGACTGTTGATATTATAAAAATTGTCAAGGTACATGAGTCTACCCTACGTAAAAGGTAAGACATATTTTCCAGATAGGTACATATTTATTTATATCTATATTTAATATTTTTACGACAGCACACGTATATATGACGGATTCTTTCTCGCTATCTTCTTTTATAGATTGATGGAATTTGGTGATACACCATCTAGTGCTTTGACATTAGATGAATTTATGACAGTGGATTTGGAAGAAGAGCAGGATCCTCCAGCGTTTAAAGCAGCTCGTAGGAAGGATAGGGAACGTTTACAAAGAGTAAGAATCTTTCTTTTTTTAAACTGTAATATTTTCTATTTGAAATTTCTATTTGAAAAAAAGCCTTAAAATTGAATTATTTTATAGTGTTTTTTTCTGATATTTTTGTGATATTTCTCTTTTCAGTTAGAAAACATAGACATGGAAATAAATGAGTTGCAAGCGGAAATTGATAAACAATTGGAAGATTATAGAATAGGGAAAGTAAGAAAACGGAAGGATGGTAATTGTAGTATTTTTATAACATATTATTTGTAGTAACAATAGGCGATGCAAACAAGGATAACTAATTTATTTAGATAAAATCGTCTGAACCAGCCAAAATATACAGACTGAAATATATGTGTATCAATCTTTTGCAGCATTTTCTATAGAGACCGAAGACGCAGATAGATTTATTCGGGAAAGTAATTTAAGTATAATCCAACAATATGTTGAGAACAATATTGATGATCCTGACGAGAAGGTTCGAGATACTGTGCTAGATGAAAATAATAGGTCACTTATAACTGGGTTAGGTAAGTACGTGTATGTCTGTATAAAAAAAATATATTACTTATATCTTATTATCAACACATTTGTAATTTTTGTAATGTACGTCGCATACAGGTCCGGATATAGCATCTATGATGTCTGCGAGTGATCATTCGAATGAACTCAAGGAGAAAGATAATTTCGAAAATGTAAGAATTATCCTTTTTGTTCTTTCATTAAATTGAACATAAATTCTCTAACCCATAAAGCAATGTTACATACTTACAAGGTATTTATTTACCTCTAACATTGTTTTTAATATGATGTATTGAAACACAATAACTAAAAGAAAAAAATGAAAAAAAAATGTTTTAAACGCTTTCAATACTTTCATATTCTTTCAGAAATTATTCCTTTTATTCGTGATATATTCAGATTTTTTTTAATGTTACATTTTTCAAAATACACATCTCGTCACGCTATCACGTGTTAAACATCTCATAATCGATAATCAAGGAAATTTATTTTCAGTCTTCGGAGGAAATTTACACGAATGACATCGATGATGAGGAATTAGATAGTTATATTCTTTCGGAAAAAGAATCTCAATCTAAATCTGCCCTTTGGAATAAAGTAAATGCTGATTATCTTGTTCAGCAAAAAGAAAAAGAAGAAAAACGTTTAAAGGAAAAAGAAGAAGGTAAACCTGAGAAGAAAAGAAGAAGAACGACCTCGAAAAAACATAAAACTCCCGCGAACACTGCGGGTAAGTTTTTTTCTTCTTTTATTGATATTCTATTGATTTCTAATTTATCAAACCGTCTTCTATTCTTCTCTCTTCATTAGGCGAAGCAATCGAGAAAATGCTGCAAGAAAAGAAGATATCCTCGAAGATTAATTACGAAGTGCTGAAAAATCTAAACAATCAGCAACAAAGCAATCAAGAATTATCCATCACAAACACGTCGGAGTTAGACGCGATAAGTTTTAAGAAACCGTTAGTTTCAGATTATTTTTTTACAATTGCAATCCAATCGATTGATAAGTATAAGTACAATAATGTTTTTCTTTTTTCATACAATTAGGGTAACAGCAGTTATTTCTTCACTGAAATCTGCAGAGGCTTTGTTAACGAAGAAATACCGTTTCATTAAGCCAAATACTCATCAATTAAAAAAATCATTGGATAAAACAGCCAAGAAAGAGGATGAAGAAATTACAAAGAAAGAAATCAATACGATCGAAACGGATGATATACCTATAGTAGACACATCTGAAATCGGTTGTGTAATCTTTATCTATTATCATGGATAGTTTTTATCATAGTAGCTTTAAATGTCCTGCACAGATTTTATTATTTATACATTTATCCATTGCAGTTTATGATAATGACGATTACCTTGATGAGGAAGAAACTGATGCTACGGAAATGTCACTTGGACAGATGCTCGAGTCTCATGTACCATCCGAGAGCGAATTTTGCGATGATGTTTATGAATACGAATAAAAACCTGAATATTTATATAAATTTTTTAATTTTATTTATTATTATTAAAATAAAAGTTGGTAGAAGAATATTATCATGTAACCTAAAAGTGACTTTCTTTTTTATAATTATCTTATCATGATAATACAAATCATTGAACTGTATCTATCATATCTTGTTAATTTTTTTTATTTTGGCACATTTCGCCTATTTCCTCAAGAAACAAGAGATACATATGATATTAACGGGTTGAATTCAGAATTTTTATTTAGTAAAATATTTTTGCCTTTATAACATTTTCAAGTTATCCAGCTATATTATAATATGAAAAATTTTACTTGAACTGTAATTATATGAGTATAAAGTTTTTTTTTCACATATTTATATTTAACGCGCGTGTGTATACTTACAAAATAAATTAACTAATAACTAATAAAAATTCATGATGTGTCATGGAATCAAAAAATGTCTACAGAGTAATATATTATAAATAATACTAAGTACATATATTGACGCATCGTGTTGCGATACGGCGCGTTTATTTTCTCGGCGATCAATAAAGCTTACGATTGAAAGTAAGGATAAAATCATAGACTTGGCGTACGATGGATCAGTGTGATTTCTGACACGTACGTATAATTATACGCGTAGCAGCGCAAATACAATAAACAAAATTATCAAACAATATCAAGTAAACATCGCGTTTCGACGAAAATTAATTGCGTTATTTTTAGCTTCTCTCTCTCTCTCGCTCAATAAATCCGACTTAAAGTTTTCAGAAAAATTACACTTCAATGGATCCAAAAAAGAAGAAACTATTAATTTCTACAAGTGAATCTTTTGAGAAAATTTCACGTTTCCTGGGAGTGAATTCGTCGAGTTACATAGGTAGATTATATAGCATTGTACTTGTGACATTGATCACTTTCATGAGTGTCACATCTTGGGAGTACGTCTGCATTATTTATTACGAGGGCCGTTTTATCATAAGATTTATGATATTGTTATGGTACTCCCTATTGATTCTGTTATTGCTGACTATATTGCTGACATCTCTATTTCGTCCCAAACAATTTGCCTTTCCTCGTCAGGAGATATTCATTATAGATTCTATACTTGAGTAAGTTTCTTTTGTTAAAACAAAATATAATTACATATACATTAAGTATTCAATAATATCAATAATTTTTTCTCAAACAATTCGAATTGTATTTGTGCAATTTAAGGCAATTCGTAACTTATAGTTTTGCATTAGATTCAACACTCTTCTATAGATAGAAGATAGGAATATTAATTAATTGTATTCGTTATTCTACAAATTGTATGTATGCACATACAATTCTTGTAATCTTCATTACTTAATATATTCTCGGTTGCTTCATACATATTGCAGATCGTACGGCGCACGATTCACAGAAAGAGATATTTTCCTCAAAAAGCATCTGCAGAACATCGTTACAGCGGTAATAGCACTGTGGTGCACGATGCAAAACATCTACGATATATCGATGGATAATTCATTTCAAATGATATGCCTAAACTTGTTCTTCTGGTATACCAAAATGTACATGCTAATTATGGACGGATTATTCAGCCATCACATAAACAATATATATCTAAGATTCCGCGAATTGAATAAGATCACGATACAGCATTCGAGGGAAAATTTGTCGATTTCTCATATTGATTTTACCGCAAGCTCAAACTCATTTAACAAATCCAACAATGCTGTAATTACCAAAATCCGCACGATTCAACATATTCATCATGGACTGTACATTTTAGCAACAAAGGTAATTTAACCCATAACATTATCTGTTTCGTGATCAATTGTTGATCGTATCGTAGCCTAAACTGAATGAATTTAATCAACTAACAGTTAATCTTTATTAGAGCCCTTCAATCTATCAGTTTAATTTCAAATTAGATCATTTTTACCTGAGATTCGTAATTAGCGATGTCAAGAATGTCGAAAAAAAACGTTTTTTAACACGTCCAAGAGGCTTTCTAAAGATTAATCTCTCTACTTTTAGCACTACGTTTCTAAAAATGCAAAAGTTCGCATACAATTTATATAATTTACTGTTATAAATTTTAACAGTTACCTATTCCTTTTGATAATTGCAAATACAAAAATTACCACGAATTTTATCACCAGATAAATACAAATTTTGGACTCCAACTTCTCATAATGTCTGTTATATCTTTGAGTGGTATAATTATTTTGCTTTATGAGATATATGAATCTATCGAAACAGACAATAGTAGCAACTTTGGGTTGTTAAGTAATGCATACTTGATATTCTTGTATGCTCTACGATTTCTGTACATCAGTTACATTTGTCAACGATCGAGAAATGAAGTTGAGTATTATTTACTTATTCATAAATATACAAAGTGCTCCACATAACTCGTATTAATTGTATAGTGCTAATTTCTCTTGAAAATTTTCTGATAAACATATTGAAGAGTGCTCAATTATACACATACATATAATTTCATTAAGATGCATACAGATTTGCAACCCGATAATCCCGAAATGTATCATTGTTACGTTATTATAAAATTATTTTGTGAACTATAAATGGACTAATGCATAGACGGCGGCACACACAACATTGTGTATTAAAAATTCCCGGTCCACGTTACAGTGATACAGTACATGATACGATAATATGTTATGAGAAGGGAGAGGAGGGATACGTTTTGCAAGTCTGTACTCATCATTTTTAAAAGGGAGTATGATATAATAACGTGATTCTTAATTTCCTTATGTTTAGTTTAAACAAATGGCAATTATTTTGCACGATGCTTTCCTGGAATATAAATATTTGCGAACTGAAGTAAGTTATTTTTATGTAATATTTTAAATACGCAATACTTATATACCCTATTAAATATTTTTGGATATTCTTTTGTATAAACGTATTCTTTTATATATGTATATATGTGTGTGCGTGTGTATATACATGCACATACATATGCACATATTTTATTACATTTAGGTGGTACACTTTTCACTTCAGCTGGTCCACGAGGATTTGACATTTACTGCTTTAGGACTATATGAAATTGATATTCCTCTCATATGCTCCGTAAGCAAAAATGCACTTGACATACTCAAGTAGAACAAAAATTATAATGACATCTTATTGACATCAAAATAACGCTTAAGCAGCGATAAAATAACATAATAATGACATTTTGGAGTTATTTTGATGTCATTTTGATATCTTTGTGATTTCTTGTTCTACTATTCATGCACATAATGTAATATAATGCAGAATTTCTCGAATAAAGTTTTATTCTTCTAGATCACTGGAGCTATAATAACATATCTCGTTATGGTCATTCAATTGGACGCCAAATTGTTTCATGCAAATAATGTAACTACCACACCAAAAATGATTTTACAATCAACTACTACTACATGATTTGTAGATAAACAATTTATTATACAAATTTTTAAACTTGAAATTATAATAAAAAAGAAAAGAATTGTGATATCTATTTAATTGTAAATATATCCAATTAAAAATTTTAATTACTTAATATAAGGGATCCAGTGCAATCAAATTTTCAAAAAAACCCGTTGTCAAAAATTTTTAAGTTCTAATTTTTAGCAGCTACTATTTTTTCCAGAAATTTTCTTCGTTTAACTATGAGAGATAGAATTGTAGCAAAATTGTAAATTATATTTCTGTCAATTAATATAAGTCTTGTGTTAAAATCTGGACATTGATTTTTTATTTTTTATTTTTTTATTTTTTAATAAATATGAAAGTGTCTGATGAATTGCCTTTCAATATCCATTATTGTTCTAGTATCCGCACAACTGGATGTATATTTTCTATATTTCTTTTTTTTTACGTTGAAGATTAGCAATTTTGTATACTAAAATTGAAATTGTTAATCGCAAGCGCGCAACATTCAACTCAGATAATCTATCGATGGCCATGCTTCAATAGATTTGAACTGATTGGCTATCAAGTATTGTGTCAACAGTTGACGCGTTTTTCAAATCCCTCGCGTGAGTATCCTAGTGAACACAAAATAACAGTAATATAACGTCAATGTTAAAATTTCCTACTCAACAATATAACTGTTATATACAAGACATGTTACATTGTAGTTATATTGTTTGGGAAATTATAACATTGACGTTATTGTTACTTTATGTTTACTGGGATGTATGTACGAAGGTGTAAACGACATTCGTGCTCCGTGTGAACGCAGCATGAAGTATGTGACGTTTACACATGGAAAGGACGTGCTAGCTAGGGAATAACACGTTACTTTTGCAATGGCCAATCAGACATCTGTTTTTCTGGAAATGACAATACGTAGCGGAAGATGATTGGCGTTGTTTCTTATGCGGCTGTACCCTGTGTTGCGTGTGTTTGTGTAATAATATTGTATTACACATGCATACACGTGTATGCATAACGTGTGTACGCGATTACGCTTTCTCTCTCTTTCTCACCTCCTCCTCTCTCTCTCTTTCTCTCCTTCCTCCCTTCTTCACTCTTCCTCCCTTGTCGTCACCTCTGTATTATACTTTCTAGAGTATTTTATATCCATATTCCGACGAAAAGTAAGATAATTGCTTTATAGCTTCTTCTGCCCTTCACCTTATATCGTGCATTTAATCATGCAAGGAACAAATAATCGGATAAGATGTACGAATCGGACTGTGATGCGAAATTTCGACACAGAGAGTTTTGAATAAACGAGTAAGTACAACTTGCATTTTTATGTCAAGTTACACTTTCGAGTCGATTTATTAAGTCTCTGTTGAAATCTCATTTTAAGTTGTAATCGCTATCACTGCAAATTATTGTAGATTAGTGTGTTTATGCGTATATTTGCACTTTTATGTTTCACACAACTCATCAGTTTTCATAGTTCAACAATTGCAATCTCGTCTACGACAACAGTGCATTATCGAGATGTCGAGGTGAGAGAAGAGAGAGAAAGAGAGAGAGAGAGAGAGCTCGTGATTCTTGTACAAACCGGAGAATTTTTACCACATTAACAAATCTGACATGAGAAGTCTGTTGTCTGCTTCCCTGGAGAAAATAAAATTTGGAGCGTAAGTCAAATGTAAGGGAAGGTTGATAGAAGCATGAACAAAATGTCTAGGAAGCAAAAATTGAAATACCGGAGCGTAAAAAAAAGCATTAAATTTTTTTTACGCTTTTTTTTATGCTCTTATGTTTCAATTTTCGCTTCCTAGACATTTTGTTTACGCTTATATCACCCTTCCCTTACATTCGACTTACGCTCCAAATTTTATTTTCCCCAGGGTTATCTAAATATATTGAAGAAAACTTGTAATTACGAGAAATCAAAACAAAAGAGATCAGTTGAAGTCATTCCGCACAACGGACAGTGAGACTCGATAGAATTGTCAATGATAATTGGCTCGAATGACAATCATATTAGCTAATGCATACAATTTATTTTTTTGAATAGTTAAAAAGAAAAGAGACTTGCGTTTGCACATTTTGTACATTGAAACAAAAGCATATATGTACACACAAGTATATATACATTAGAAATTTTTCGATTAAAAGCTCTCATTCTTATTGACAAGTTATCTTTTAACGATTTCGTTCATACATCTTTGACAGTTCCTTTTCCTTCAATTAGATAATTACATTTTTTACAATTTATACAATTTTTCATCTATATTTCAGGGGATATTAATTAAGAAATTGTGCCACAGTACATATAAATAAACGGAATATTTTCCATTGAAATGTTTCCTAGTATCCAGAGAAAGGACTATAGAGTCCTGGATTTAGTACGTCAAAGAGAGATACAAGTAAGTTGTCGAGTGATTCTCAAGTATATAAATTTTAGTCTACTGTTTGTAACGTGGGCTCTGCGATTGTATGTAACTACGTTAAATGTGTGTTAAATTAATACAGGACTCAGTGACGCATACGATTCTACAAAAGTTGCAAGTTACTGAAAATTTAATATCACGTCTGGGTTTGGAAAAGGAACTGAATGGTCATTCAGGATGCGTCAATTGTTTGGAATGGAATGAAAGTGGGCAGTACGTACCATCTACTCTCTACTCCACTATCGATTCTGTCTTGCCATCTTATAGGCAATGATTGCATGCAATATCTTTTTTTTTAATTAATTATCTTAATTGTGCAGAATCCTCGCGTCGGCATCGGACGACAAAGACATTATATTGTGGGATCCTTTCCGTTATGAAAAGAAAAAGGTACTTCATTCGGGCCATCGTGGAAATATTTTCTCTGTGAAAGTGAGTATCTGTCGTAATCTGTTTCTGCTGCAACGCACTCTCATTGACGCGTACATACAATTCTGTATAAAATAACATCAATTATACTGATATGCCTTTTATGTCCATTTCTACCAATGCGGATTAATTTTAATCTCAGTTTAACTTTCTTTTCATCTTTTTATAACTCTTTAGACTAAAAAAAGATAGAAAGTAAGTTAAACCGAGATTAAAGTTAATCTGCATTGGTAGAAATAGGCATTAGACATACAGATTATTGGATATCAATAATCTTCAAAGCTGCATATGCACTTTTGTATACAACATATATTGCAAAACAGATATAATGGCAATGCTAGCATTATTGTATTCACAGCACCATCTGACATCAAGTGTATCATTTTACAAGACTTGCCGCGATATACATATTTACTTTGATATTGGTTTTTGTTTTTGCTTCTAGTTTATGCCAAAATCAAACGACAGTGTACTGGTGTCAGGTGCAGCGGATTGTAGGATTCGGGTGCACGATCTCACGCTCTCCGAACCGATATTCTCATGTAAATGCCACAAGCAGCGTATTAAGCGTATCGCTACCGTTCCCAGTATACCATTTTTGTTTTGGAGCGCGGGCGAGGACGGTCTCTTTTTGCAATACGACATTCGTACACCACACGTATGCAAGAGTAACGATCACAGCGTACTCGTGAATCTCGTATACCACACGGGTTGTTACGCAGAGGGCAAATGCATCGCTGTAAACCCGAGGAGGCCTGAACTGATAGCCATCGGCGCCAACGACGCTTACATCCGGATGTATGATCGACGAATGATCAAACTTTCGCAGGTGACTATTCTATCTCTTCGTTTTTTTTATGCTATGTATATTAAGTTTCAAGTACAATTATAATCGTAACATTTTTACCGTGAAATCGTAGGTTCCACCATCTCCCTCTATACAAGATCATTCGAATGGGGCGAGTATCAGCGCATATCGAGCAGGCAAAGGTGATCCGGATGACAATATCCCACTGGGTAGCGCGCAGTACTTTATCGCAGGTATTTTGACGAAGAAGATAGCAGTGACGTGTTCCTCTCCTTATCCCTCCTCCCTTCCCCACACGCATTTTCCTTTTCCAATTTTATTCCAAATATTACATCGAATCATTTTGACCTATCGATCGAAACTATTATTCAATCTAATATCAAACAGGCCATCTCCGCTCTCGTGACGGTGCCAGGAGCATTACGACCACCTATTTGACATTCAGCGACGATGGAAATGAGCTACTTGTGAATATGGGTGGAGAGCAGATTTACCTATTTGACATCAATGATCCGAGGAGTTCGAAAACTTTTTTCGGTTCATCGCGGAAATATCCAGGTAATTCATCATTGCACCGTTGCTTCCATGTTGCGATTGTACGTGTCACGTCAGGAGAAATCATTATCGCGTGTATCATCGTTAATATCATCCCTATCTCTTAACAGGATCGGCTGAGCGAGATCGAAAACTTGATGACCATTATGTGAAACAGAATGACGTAGACGATACGGGGGATTTTGTAGACAAAAATGTAAAAATATTGCCACCGCATGTCGAAGAAGTAAAGCGCCTAGTAAGTCTACAGAATTATACCTTATGCGCGCTTTTTTCAGTGGTACATTTCGCGATTGCTCCATTTAAATATTCTAAAAGAGTAAACGAAAAAAGGATAAAAAGAGAGAGAAAGATAAAAGTTTTAATTTATAGTGGTGCTTTCTTTGATTAACAGGCAAACGAAGGATTTGACCAGCAGAAATATTCACTAGCGATTAATTTGTATAATAAAGCAATCTCAAACTGTCCAACGGCAGCGGTATTGTTTGCTAATCGAGCAGCTGCTTATATGAAACGCGCTTGGTAACTATTCTCGCTGATAACAGTATGTATAAGATAAATAATTATAAAATTATGTATACACATATATATAAGTGTGTGTAATTGTGATGTTCCTAGGGATGGCGATACTTACGCTGCTTTGCGAGATTGCAAGACAACGTTGCTTCTCGATCCAGAACACGTGAAAGCTCATTTTAGGTAAAATGTATAATATATACTAACGGTTATAATTGAAGAGAGAATGCTCAATCGCGACACGAAATAGAAAGTTATCTGTGAAAGAAATGTGTACTCTCTTTGTACATATCTATACAATTCCAATTATATAGTTACTAGTTTATATAAAAGCTCTCATCTTTATATTTTTATTTTCAAGTGACTTGGCACATTGGTACTCTCAGCTTTTCAATTTAATCTTTTACATTTAAATGTACAAATGCGTATTATTGAAATTCATTAATATAATCCATTGTTTACGCATGTGTGTACACAGATTGGCACGTTGCCTGTATGATTTAAATCGATCGATTGAAGCTGATAAAGTGCTCAAGAGTTTTGAACAAAAATTTCCAGAATATGCATCTAATTCAGCATGTAGAGCATTGAAGATGGACATAAAAGAAGCTATCGATGCCGGTAAAACAATTTTAATTTTATTCTTTCTATGGAGTAATATAAAATACTGTAAAGATGCATACACACACATTCATTTGTTAATGTCACCAATAAGATTAAAATGATTTTGGATAATTGGGAATGTTTATAATTGTCAATATTTAAACGGTTAGTCTATGTAAATATTTGGACAATTGATCTATAATACAATATTAATTTCATGATATATTATTATTATTCAGATCTTTTGCATACAGTATTTTATGTGCACTTGTAATAAAACCGTTGTGTGTGCACATGCATACGTGCGTGCGTGCATGCGTGCGTGAGTGAATGAATGATATAACATCGTGGTACAGTAATATTATTTATCTTTGTAAAATTATACTTTTATAATCCCTTTCATATTGATTCGAGTCATTCATATTGCATTGCAATAACCTGAAAGATAACAAATTACAATTTTATAGAAATAGATTATATTATGTCATATGTATTTTTGTCCGTAAATTATATATGTAAATATGTAAATAATAATAAATTATAAAAATGATGTTACCACTATCTGCAAATAAGCTTATCCAAATGTTTATATAATTGAAGCAATTAATACTCAATTTTTACTTTTTAGTCTTTGCCGTAGCCATTTAATTAAATTATTAAAAACTTATGCGCAAGATTTAATTTTTAATAAATATCTTGTTGATAGTAAAGCTAATAAAATCATTAATTTTAACGTATTATTCGTTAGGTAAAGATATCACGCAAACCAGGCAGACATTTCTTCCGCTATCGGATTATGAGCAAGAATGGAGGCGCAACACAATCGACTACAAAATGAGATTTTGTGGCCATTGTAATACTACAACCGACATAAAAGAGGCAAATTTCTTTGGAAAGTAAGTAAACAATGATATAATAATTAACGTTTTTCAATTTCCAAAATCTCTACATTATTTGTATAAAGCTTATCTTGATCGTTGTAACTTCCGTTTCAAGCAATGGTCAATATATAGTAGCTGGATCAGATGATGGTTCCTTTTTTATCTGGGATCGTAATACTACCAATATCGTACGTGTGTTGCGAGGGGACGAAAGAATTGTTAATTGCTTACAACCACATCCATCTATGTGCTTGTTAGCTACTAGTGGCATTGATCCAGTCATTAGATTGTGGAGTCCATGGCCAGAGGTAAATCATATCCTATTTTTTCGCTTATATATACATATATATATTATATATATATAAGTGAATTATATATATATATATATATATAATTATATATATAATTTTTTTTGCAGGATGGTAGTGTAAATGAAAGAGAAATTCAGAATCTGGATGATGCCGCGTCAGCCAATCAAATACGCATGAACAGTGATCCATTTGAATTAATGCTCATGAACATGGGATACAGATTTCCCGTTCCCCAGCACGAATTTAGCGATGAGGACAGTGAGGATCAGCACGATCAGCCAATAACGCCAGCTTTGAATTGTAGACCAAGCTAAATTTTGCAAGTGACACACAAACACACGCGCGCGCGCAGAGAGAGAGAGAGAAAGGGAGTGTAACAGTGACTAGATAATTGAGAATTTATCTCAATATACGTATTATAATCTGTCACACTGTGTTACTTCCATCTTATTTATTTTCTTCTTTCA
The DNA here is from genome assembly GCA_011636635.1 of Tetramorium simillimum. Lineage (NCBI taxonomy): Eukaryota > Metazoa > Arthropoda > Insecta > Hymenoptera > Formicidae > Tetramorium > Tetramorium simillimum. The sequence goes on along the minus strand of VBVQ01000806.1, from coordinate 16,058 downwards.
CCGACATAATGTCTCGAAGCACTTTTGTTGTATAATAATTTATGAAGCCAAAGCATCTTGACAAGATCAAGAGCGAAATAGAATCTTATTTGACAGACATTGTGGATATATTAACCTTTAAATGACATACTTCAAAAAAATCACATAACTGGGGTTCTTTGGACCCCAGTATGAATAATACATTAATAATGTTAAAAGTTATTAATATTATGGACCCCCCTAGTGTGTCAATTAAGGGTTAATAACAAGGGCGAAAAAACTTGAACAAGAATGATTATATTTCAAGATTCTTATAAGATGTAGTTAATAATATATCATGTTATATCTCTTTGTATAAAATGGATTTATTTTTATCCCCTACAAGATATTGAGTATAAGATAAGAGAGCACTGTCATACAAATTTCATTCATGAATTTGTTTGAACTCAATGTTCAATGGAGAAGCTTGAAGTTTGTAAAATAAGTTCAAGTTGTTATAGATTAGCACCCGATAGATAGTTCAATTAGCACCCGATGGTACAAGTTCCCATAAACTCTGCAATGTACTGCCTTCCCTTGGCTCTTCCGCCGCGAGTCCTAAGTGAATCGAAAAATTTGGTTTCCTTTGACCTGTTTCCCCCTCGGAGAAATAATAACCAAATACATTCGATATCTCAGCTTGATTATCTTGTATCTCAGTGAAATGTTCCACACTGATATCCTCTTGCGAAGGTGCCTATAATGATAATTGCTATTGAAAGAAATTTATTCACAACTCTGAATAAGCTGCGAGATGATATTAATAAGAAGAAGAAAAGAAAATAAACATACATCATTTTATAAGGCATCATGTAAGACGCAATAAAATGTAACTGTAATCGGTTTCGGATCAAAAGAGAGAAAGTAAGGGTAAAAAGATTTAACTTGTTTAGACTTGATAAACTAATAAACAGACTGTGATATTGAACTATACATTAATTATGTGTTACAAGTCACACAAGGTACCTGATGTTCAAACGTATATTCCACACCAAAAATAGGAAATTTTTCAAATTCCGAACGGAGTATCGACACCTCTTTGTGGGTAATGTGAAGCTGCTGCAAGGGATTAACGCGAAAACCCAAGACGTATCCTCCGCTGGCCTCTGTACTTAATATTACTAAAGTTGGACCAAATTTCGATGTTCTAATAGTAATCTACAAAAAATTTCATGTGGCACACACATGCTTTCTTATGCATTTTATAATCTGGCATCTTTGAAATTATTTTGTACATACATAAACCTAATCTACATAACTGTCTACAAGTATTCTTCCGTCAATCTGACGATTTATCGTTATCATTCAAATATGCAAGTATTCACCTAATGACACTTACATTTCCGATTGTAAGGTAAGGAATCGATACGTTAAACTGATGATTCACATCCGCATACCATACCAAACGTATGTTGGTTGTAATAAAAGTCCCGATGTTTCCCTTAAAAATAATTGGTTTTTATATGTATTATGATGACATAACGTAACAGTAATAACAGTAAGATAACCGGGGAAAGTTACATTTGAAAATGATGGAAATATCTTTCTATTACTAAAGTGCAACTACAACTTTTTATGAAATGTTAATAAAAAAATGATAAAACGTACGTTATTTTTACCATATGATGAAAGATGAAGGAAAGCATAAAGAAAATTTAGAGAAAGCTTATATTTAAGAAACAAGAATCGATTGAAATAAAACAATCAGATGAATATCAATCATATGAGGATATGAGGGGATCATCACGGATTCGAAGCTTCCCTTCAACTTTAAAGATTCGAGAGCTAAAGTTGTTGGATAGAGACCTGTTCGACAGATAAATTCCAAACGTCCTGGACGGAAGAGTGCACTCTTTCTTGAGGTAATAAAACCAACCGATTGTCACGTATAATACCGCTTCTGAGTTTAATTTCTCTATAAATTTTCGATGATACGTAAGCTCTGTAATGGATGCCTTGCATTACCACGTCGTTTACAGCAGTAATTGTGTGAGAAAATTATGAGTTTATATTATATATATCACCTGTAAACACCTATAACTGAAGTGTAATGTCTTGTACTTTTGACGTCGTGATTCGTAAATACAAATTCATATCGACAATTTCGAAATGAAGTCAATACGTGAAGAGCTTGAACATGTGCGTCATGAATCTAAAAAGGAAACACTCGTTTACCGCAACCCTTTTTTTTATAGCAACCACCCATGATTCTCACCGTATGAAGAATTTTCGTGTTCACCGCGATAAACGTATTGTATCCTATACCTATATATAATTAAAAATCGTCAACTTTGAAAGAAACATTTATAAATTTTATGTATATAATATACATTTATATAACACGTGTTGTAATAGAAAGCGATTGACTTGAATATTTCCAAAATTACAATATTGTTCTGTGTATTGCATATTATTATGTGTGTATCGTCTACGTATGTATGTACATGTATCTGCCCTCTAATTTTACTTCATACTCAAATTGATTCGTGGTAAGGCCAAGGAATGCCACATGACCCTCAAGTTGGTGACAATCAATCTCCCTCGGTCTCCAGCATTACCCTTCGTATCTTCTATCATGTCGAGTTTGTCGACGATGAGTTCACCAGCACGTAACTGCATATTACTGCCATGCAACAAAGATTCGCGATTTCTCTCCTCACATACGTATTACATATTTATCGAATTATCAATGTCAACTTTTAGGTGACATTTGGTGTGAGATGCATTAAATGGATATTTAATCTTTACTTTGTTTACTTTACTTTGTTCATCGAGGAGGACCCTTGACGAACGAACGAACGAACGAAGACAGAAAAGAAAACTTTTAATCGCTATTACAATCTGAAAGATGGATGGTTGGAAAATAAGGAAATGTCATAATTACGAGTGAGAAATGTCAAATTTGACTTCGTTGTCTTGCCACATTCTGGATTCTGGGGCTCAGCTAAACAAGACGTTGCAATGGACTTGAACTCGTGGATTCGGACTGTGGAATTACTGGAAATCAATATTGTGTGTTGTCATACCTACGGGCACACAACAATAACGACGTAGAAGGTGATAAGGCGCAATGCCGTTTTGTCTTGCGTTTACCGAAGCAGTTGAAACGTGTTTCAACTGTAGACGCATGCAGAAACTTGTATGTGTATATAGTATGTACGTACACACGGGAGAAGCGAGAATGTACAAAAGAGAATCAATAATTGTTGAAGATAAAGAAAAATGTTATATATATTTCCATCTCTCTCGAATAACGTCGAGTCACGTCGTGTTTACGGATAGTATACATAATAAAAAATTCACGTGGCGTTGTTGCCTCTGGCGTAGATTACTCCTCCGGCCAAGGTTTACCAACACCCTGCGACGCCCCCATCCTGGACGGATCTTGGCTCGGATAGTGAATGGGGGTCGTTCCCGGGGGGAAGATGGGCGCTGCAGCCGCGGCCGCGGCGGCGGCCGCGGTCGCCATTTGCGGCGGGAACATAAACTGCGGGGCGACCGGCGGCGGTGGAATCATCATCGGCGGCATCATGCCGGGGGTGGGCTGCAGGTTGAAAAAGTTGTTGCCCATGGTCTCCGGCGGTGGCGGTAACGCTCCGGGCAGGCCTGGCACGGGCTCGAGGATCTCTCGCGTCGCCTCCGCCGCGGACACGGTCTGCCGACCCTGCGAACGGCCCCACTTGATAGTGAGCCGCCTGCCACCCAATATCAGCTTGTTGAAGGTCCTCTCAGCCGCCGCCTCGGCGGCGCTTCTCTGCGTGTACTGGATGAAAGCGCACTGCTGACGGGGCACCATCGTCACCGAGCGGATCTCGCCGTACTGATAAAAGTGGTCGCGCAGCTGCTTCTCCGTCAGCACGTCCCCGAGATTGCCGATGTACAAGGTCGTGATGGACTTGTCCTCAGGCGGGTCGAGCTTGGGCATCGCCGCCGCCCTGCGCATCAGCTTGTCCGCCACCGGATCGTTGACGCCGTAATAACGGTCCTTGATGTTCTGATCTGCCAATGGGTCGTCGGGATCCGTCGGCTTCTCGTGCCGATACGGGCACTCCTCGCCCCTCTTGCACTCGCCCTTGACCCAAAATGAACAGATGTGCGGTCGGTTCCTCTTGTAGTAAGGACTTGTCCTAGCCAGCTTCATTAGCAGGTCACTGGCTGCCGCGGACTTGCCGACGGCGCCGGCCGGGCTTGTCGGGTCGATCTTGCCGATTTCGTTGTCAATGTTTTGCACGTAGTACTCCTTATTTACATCCGAGCGCGGCAAGTCGTCCTTGATCTTCAAGGCGGCGTCGCGGACCTGAATCGGCAAGCCATACTCCAAGTCCAACAGACACGTCTGACAGACATTCTTCAGTCGACTGCACGTCTGACAGACTTCTGTCTTTTTAAACCTCATCCTCGCTCCCGGACACCATCTGAACACTGTAAACGGCCGCATGCATATCTTGCACTCCTTCCCATATCTCTCCTTTGTCTGCAAACAATACGAAAATAATAACTCGTCTGTGTATATCTATATCTAGTATTTTACCGAAAGAAAGAGAAAGAGAGAAAGTAAAAAGTTCAATTTCCAGCAGCTGTTTGCAGTACTCCACTGCTGTGCGTCATAAACTCCGAAAATAATTCGCAGGGCACGCAATCGCTTTGGAATCAGAGACATTTACTGCAGAGTGAATTGACTACGAGTTACTTACCATACGAATGTACGGATTGTCTCCCAAGCACGTCTGACAGAGTATCGGGAATTCCTAAGTGAAAAGAAAAAAACCAAGTCAGAATCAAGAGAACGACACGATGAAAGACAGACGTAACGTACATACAAGTATTCACAGAACAAGAACAGCGCTCATTTATGAAGGAAGTCATTTCACACTCACCGCATCCTCCCAATTTTGTCTATTGTACGTATTGGTAGTCTTCGACGTGGCCATTGCGCATTAATAACAACTTATCTTAGAAGATTGGAGGATTTTTGTCAATTTGACACTCTCGCCATTTGCAACATAACATCGATATTGATGCCATAGAAAAAATACATGCATGAAACGGATGTAACACAGAGAGTGCTGCCTGATTGCCCTTCTCGCCAATTGGCCGACTCAACTCAAACTTGACTTTCCGATTGGTTGAAAAGTCTCCCCCCCCCCCGCAACAGCTGTAAATATGGTGGATTTCAACTCGGGGAGTGGGAGACCCTTCCTACGTTACTGATCACGCGTTAGTACGGGGATCTACGCGCCATTCCTAAACAAATTGAAACAAATGGGAAACGAACGAGAGATACGACAGTTGCGTGAACTGAAAAAAGAACTCTTGGAACAGGTGATTGATTTGAGAGACAGGCTAAAGGATCAAGAGGAAAACGGACCTCGAGAGTCGATCAATTTCAACACGTAATTAACGTGCATAACGGTTCGCGTTTTTCTTTTCTTCTTATCACCATTCTATCATTTATTTTTGGATGATTGTAGGACACTGTCTTCTGACGATGAAGATAAAAGACTGTCAGAATCCTACCACCAACCTACCACCAGGTACAAAGCTAAATTGTGTGAGATCACGGGTCAAGTAACAGGAATAACGTTCGAGGATATCGATAGAACGTGGTTAAGCGACAATGTTTACATGTATATAGCTAAAGTGGTGACGAAAACGATTGCCTTTAACGTTAAACTAACAGTGGCTTTTGAGGTGCGTAGGGAAGATTATTATACTATTATATAGAATTCTATAATCGAGATCGACATGAACATACCTGTTTCTCATTTCTGTTTTTCCATTTTTCCCCCTCATTTATTTCTCAATTTCTCTCTTTTTCCCCAGGAGCAAATTGACTTTAAAGTCAAGGATATTATGTGCTCCTTTATAGACGCCCACGACTGCCATATGCTGGAAATATCCCCTTGGGTTCAGAAAATTATAAATATGAAGAACTTTTCTCTCTTCATGTCCGGTGAATAATCGCAATGATTAGCATTAATAATTTGCCCACTGGCATCATGCAACTACCAAGGCTATATATATATATATATTTCTTCTTTTTAGCCCTTTCTGAATACAATGAAAACAGTATCCTTAGATCTAAGATTTTACGCACTTTAGAATTGAAGAAATACTCACGAGTCAAACAGTGCACTGAGAAAAATGGAGGTATATTGGTATATATATATTCACCTGCAAATACAGATGAGAGCTACATCATATTTCAATGGACAATGAAATTTTTGGACCTATCGTGGCGAATTGAACATTTCTTTACGGTAGAATCTACAGATATAGGTAAAAAATGGTTTATTGGTTCTTTTATTGTTAAAATTAAGAGAAAACGCGAGTCATCACACTTTGACTTAATCAGCAATTTATTGGAATATGAACTTGATTGTCAACCAATATCTGTCTTGCTACATTAACATGGATAGAATTATTAGAATGAACATGTATAAGTACACACAAAGAGTAGATTGGGAACAGTAAATTACATTTTATATAATTAAGAATTTTTTAATAGTTAATAAATTTGATAAGAAATTCTCTCGATTGAGTTGATGAGCAAAGTGATTGCATTATAAAAAGATTGCGTTCTACGAATGGTGAACAACAGTTAATTTATTGTTTTAGGAATGGAATTTTCCGAGGAGAATCGTTCTTTATTGAAAGAATTTTGTAAGGTTGGCTTAACAAAAAGCAATCTTATAGAACTATGGGAAAGACTGTGCAACGCTATTGATACTTATCTTGCTAGAAAAGTCTGACGAAACTAATCATTTATCTTGAACCTTGAAACATGAGATTAACGACTGTACAAATTTATTTCATTATTAATTTTCAATATTTAAATAGGACAACACTCGACTATACATTATCACCTGACAAATTTCGCTACAAATGCCCGTTTCATTTATTTACAAGATTTGCAGTGTGCACAAACAATTATTAGTTATATTATGAATTGTATAGCAATTATATTAATAAAAATTTATACACATAGAATGTAAGATACAAACGACCAGTTTTCTTTTTATGTAACCATAACAAATTTTTAAAAATCATGTTTCTATGCTTTCGCGCGCGCATGTGTATTATCTGTATATTTCGTAATAAGTGCTGCAATCATGAAATAAGGAATTTATATAAAAAAGAATTTTTTAAATAAAATGAAATTCTTTCATACTCAAATTTGTTTTCAAAAAATTTTGATAATTGCATCAACTCTGCCATCAACATGACTTGACAAATTTCGCTGCTATATTTGCCGCATTTGTTCATAAACATTGCTAATATCATGATTGGTTTGATATTCATTTTGTCATCTTACTTTTATTTACATTTTTAAGAGAGGAAAATAAACTCTATTTTTATTAATATGGTTTATTAATATGGTCAGATGAAGGAATCAAGAATATATGGATATTGTTCTTGATTTGAATACGCTTAAATATGGCGGTAATGTAAATTTCGTACGACAATTCATTCCTACAAAGACACATATTCAAGTTGACGCGTTTGAGATAAATTTTCGAAATTGTTTCTTCGTTACATACGCTAGGTACAGGCGCGCATGTACTCCTGGATCTATTGTAATAAGAAAAGCAAAAATCAAAATCCCCAGTGGCGCAATCGGTTAGCGCACGGTACTTATAATCAGTGACTCAGTGAGCAATGCCGGGGTTGTGAGTTCGAGCCTCACCTGGGGAACTTTTTTTTAAATATATATATATTTTTTTTCTTTTATTATCATCTTACTCTAATCGGTACAACACATTACTCGCATTGTTATTGTTAATAATTGTACGCGTAACTCAATAATTTATATCCAAAGTTTGATGTATACAATAATAAAAATTACTTTTTTAAAAATATAAATATTTAATCAAAACAATGGACATATTATTCTCAGAGACAAATGTACAATTGGAGATATTTATTTGAAAAATATATCGACAGTAAGTACTCTTCATAAGAACAGAGTTACATCCTATAATTATAAAATGTAAAATATGAAAAAATGTCAACAGGAAAGATTCATCCGAATGACGATGTCAATGAAAATCAAACAGTAATAATTATTAATAATTGAAATAATAATAATTCTTTTTCTACACTCATGAAGAATATTTTCCTTTACTTGAAAAGTATAACAACTATCTATTTTGAGTTTAAATTGGTAATTTATCGATTAAAAACAAGAAAAAAAAACTATGTAAGACTAGAACATCGCAATGTGACGTGTACTTTCTAAATGACTATTCAAAAATTATTTTATTAATAAACTGTGAAATTTGTACAAAATGAATGTTCATTAGGCGACAATCACATCACATGTGAGAGATCGACAGCTACCGCTTATTCTTGACACATACTTTCTTTAGCAACACTTCCTTTTACAGTATCGCGACGCGTTCTCCATGCTTTCATATATGTGCTCGGATGAACAGGTAAGAATCCAGCGAGTCCTAATAAACCAGCAACGGTTGGTGATATCTGTGCATCTTTCGCTATCCAATATTGTATCCTTTCATAATTGAAGGACACTAATTTCTCATTGTGCACATTTGGAATAGGATCGTAGACGCCAACTTGTTCTATTGGTGGTGCTCTTTGCGCCCTTTTTACCTACGGTAAAATAAAATGCTCATTTACTCATAGCTCTCCAGCAAGAAAGAGAAGAGACTGTTCCATTGCCGCTAGAGAGCCGACTTTTCTATATCCTTCATTTACATCTCTCTTCTATTTTCTTTTCTCGAAAGCGCCCAATTAAACATCTTTTTAAAAAAGTTATTTAAAAGACACAGCTAAAGATGCAACTTGTAATGGAACTTGCAAAATGGAAATCCTTGAGAGAAAATTCTCGGGCCGACTTACATCCATTACGACGATGTGATAAAACGGTCTATTAGTGCAACCGTAACGAACGAGACGTATCGCCTTGGCAAACGGCGAAATAATACCTGTCCCAGACGAGGGATGTAAAGGTAATCGTGGCATATCTATTGATATTAAAAATTAATCACCGCTTTTGTACAATCACTTGTTTACGATGGATAGTTACAAATGGTACAGGCCAAGTTGCGAAAACATTGACCTCGCGAACACTATAACCTCACCGAAGACTCATATTCACGAGGTTAGGTATTCTCCTTTTGTTCCGCACACGTTTTCTGTAAGATGCCACGATAAGGTGTCGACCAATTGCGTTGCTCGATTTGACTACGGACAGTCGAATCTAGCAACGCGATTGGCCGAAAACTTAGGAACGCGCAATTAGATTTAAAACTCTCTTCGCTCACACGGCGTGACATTCAATTGCAATATTTATGAGTCTATGATAAGAATAAAATTAACATTTGTAAATATAATACAAAATTATTATCACGAAAATATTTAAATTAATTAAAGTATATAAGGGGGGGCCCATCGAACAAAATGTCATAATAAAATAATTATATCGTTAAGGGCCAATTTCACAATTTACTTTAATCGGAGTTTAACTAACAATATCCAATAGAATTTATTTTCTATAAAATGCTTTACGTAAAATGGGTATTGTTAGTTAAACTCCGGTTAAAGTAAATTGTTGAATTGGCCCTAATAAGTAATGAGGAAAGATATGTTGTGCAATTGCTAATAGGAAATGGAAAAGTATCATTTTCATGAGTGTAGAAAAATAATTATCACTGCTCCAATTATTAATAATTATTACTGTTTGTTTTTCATTGACATCTTCATTATTCAGGTGGATCTTTCCTATTGACATTTTTTCACATTTTATAATTATAGAGTATAACTTGAATGTACTTGTAGAGTAGTTTTAATATTTCTTTTTTACCGTATGTAAGACCGTTGTAGAAGACGCCAGGATAACATCGCAAAAGAATACTGTGAGAATGAATAATAGAATTTAATAATTATTATACAATTGGAAAACACTTTTCGTTCGATTCCAACTATTTAGACCGCAAGAGGACTTATGCTCAACCTGTTTTTTTTCCCCCCCTTTCTTAGACAGTTACGCACGTATTTGAGAATCATTTGATAATTTCAAATATGCGGAAAGAAACAATATATGTATATATTTTTTCTTTCCAGAGTGAAGAATGAAATAAAAACGAAACTATTTTTGGTCGTTTTCAATCGATACACCCTCCTCCCCTAATACGACCGATCATATATTCGATGGGATACAACGAATTGTTCAAGAATCGACTCTTCGGTCAATGCTTCAGTCGCACACTTGTTTAGAAACAAATCGACGATCTGCTTTCTACTCTTTACGTTCGTTACATACGAAAAATCTGCACATCTGCGATATGTGATAATATAATGCGAGTATACTTGCGTATGTTATACCGCAAGTTTTCAATCTAAACGGATAAGAGGAAGTCGTGCAGTTATGCAGTGCGTTCATATATCATACATCATATCGTATCCTTTTTATATCTCGTCTTGTCCATACGTGGACAATTGGATCTTGTTATATATATTATCTTGTTATAGATCTAGATTTTTTTTTCGTCGGTGCGACAATCATCATTTATCTGTCGCGATGCTGTGTGTATGTACGATACCGAATAAAACACACGAGAACGTTCGGCGCACACGCGCAAGTCGAAAAGAGATAATCGAAAACTCTCCCTTAGCTTAATCTATCGGTCAAAGCCAAATGAGTCATATCTATGTGTGCGTGCGCGCGTGCAAGTAACACGTGCGTATAAACCAAGCGATAGATATTTGAAATTAACGTACGTTTATTTTAGTGGAATTTTTCTCAACGCGTACCTACAGTACGTACACATACTCACGCATACATACACATTAAACGTCTAAAGGCGAGATTGAAATAAAAATTACGTAACAGACGCGAATCTAGACGTATTAAATAGAGAGAGAGACACATGTGATACATGGGATATATCGACACAGTTTCTTCTTGCACTGATATTACTGATGTGATATTTTATGTATGTAGCACACGCCTCCACATACAATGTACGTACGTATACTAAACTTACAACTAAACAATTACGACGTGATAATAAAAACTTACACAATGAGAGAATTATCGTGACTTAATATATCTCGTAACAGTAATATATACATCATATGAGATACACATATGTCATAACGTCGTTGTCGAAATTATTACGATATTACAGTGTAGTTGAGATGGACGTGAGTCTTTGCGTTTGGTCATCGAGCCTTTTTTTTTCGTCAGGCATAGAGAGCCCGATTTCACCAAGCGCAACGATACGCCCGCCTTCTTCGCAACACTACATTCTTTGGAACGTTCTAAAACTGAATTACGCATTGTCGCGGAAATTATCTCAATACTTTGCTTATCGATGAATGCGTGCTTCTCTCTTTCTCTTTCTTTTACATCGAGTTTACATTAAAGGCTGGCGTGAAGTGACTTAGATCTTCTCATATGCTGCTGAGCGATCAGCGACGAATAATGTTAAAATCTCGTAATATTCGATTACTATATATATATGCTTTTATATACTGATAACAATGCGTTTAATGATACTGTGTACCGTGCTTTGATCGAATAACTCTTTTACAACATGAACTTTTCATATATTATTTTTATTTATTATCGTTCAAGTATATTTATAGTTGTAACTTAGAATAACCGCGCAACGTTTTCTCGGATTGAATAGCGTTCGCGGCATAGTCATCAAGAGAAAAAAAAATACGTACGATATAAAAGATATGAAAGAATAAAGTAACTCTTTTCTTGTGAATTCTTCCTCAAATAGCGCAGTTATTTGAAAACACTGAGAGATATATGAAATACGCTCAACTAAAAACATTGTCTCTGTAATAACATCCACAATAATTTCTCCTTTTCTTTTAGGGTACTCTTAATATCTGTGTATACCCGACGATTATTGTCAATCTGATAAACCTGCGCCTACATTTCGCTTCTATACGTGATGCTAATGCGTAACAACAATGCAAGCTTGCACAATGCCATTATTATGAGACGCGAGACTTTGTCATACAATTTAACAAGTTCAGGTTCGGGTTCGGGTTCGGGTTCGGGTTTGGGTTCGGGTTCAGGCTTAGGCTCAGGCTCATGGTGACAATCAACCGAAAGGAAAGGAAAACAAATGTAGCGCGTGACCAATATTTAAAGGTCGTTTCCTGATTTTCCCCGTTTACTCAATTCAAGAGCGAGAGCTAGTTCGGCATCTTCCTTCTCCTTACGCCTGAGCCTCTCTTCTTCCGCTTTAATACTCTGCTTCTCTGCCCACGCCAGTTGCTCGTCTTCCGACAAATTCGTTATATTATTGCCGTTCCACATCTTGCCGAAGTTGTCGGCAGCGAGCTTCTCGTCGTTGTAGGCGACACTGGACTTTAAAGCGTGCGCTACGTCTGACTCGCGCCTCGCGACGGTCTTCGCGTTTTTAGTCGAGAACGCTTCGTCGAGGTTGATCGTTTTCGCCTTGACGTTGGCGAACGCTTGGGAAAAGTCGGCCTCGAGGTCTCGAACGTTTTTATTATTATCGGCCGAGAAGGCTTTTCCAAAATCGACGTCGAACTTGCTCGCGCTGCTCGTATCGTTCCTCTCGGCCTTTGTCTTAGTGAGCGGGAAGGTGTTTGAGAAATCATTGTCGAAAACTTTAGCCGAAGTATCTTTACTGGCGAACGCAGATCGCGCCTCGAAACCGAAAGGATCCACCTTGTCCGTCCCTCTGCTCTTGTTTGCGTTCAGATCCTCCTCCGTCTCGTCGGCGAACGGGTCCGTTATGTTGAAAGGGTCTTCGTAACGATAATCTCGGAAGGGATCCTCCGTAAAGTCCGACAGCTTCGGTTGCGCCGTCGCTACGTGGGTTCTACTCGTCGCTCTTGATGGAGCCGTTCGATTAGCCGTCGGTGCTTCTGGCTGAAGCAGGGTTTTTGTCACTGGTCAATTTCGTTTTACTGAAAAGGTAGAAGAGAATGACGCGGATACCGTCGACTGTCCTCCGCTCGGCTACTGGCTGAATTAGGCCACTACTCTCACGTCACAAAGCTATAGAAAGTGCTGTAATTTTCGATGCGATGTTCGAGCCGTGTCTCGAGAATAAATTATCGTGAGGTCAGAAACCTCGCGCATCATTATCCAATAACGTGGTTCGAATATACACATCGTAGAAAAGAAAAAACTAAAATCAACAATAATCAAATATATTCATGCGACAATGCAAATAAAATTGAGGGAATACCTAAAAAGAAAAATAATAAATAAATTAAATTGCAGACGGCACACTCCAGAAGGCAGCTCAACAGGAAAACAAAAATTGTGCAGCTTTTACCTAAATACAAAACAAAATTAAATATACAATCAAATTAAATCATGTGAAACATGAAAATTATAAACTCATATTCGTTTTAATTGTAAGAGTAATTGCCACAACATGATTTTTAACCCTTCGTGTACATACTGGGTAGTTACCACCCATAACTAAAATTCAACGCTCTGTGCTTTTAGATTGGTGTTTGAATTGTTGTTTGAAAATTGCCAACTGTTTGTATTCGAAGGTTGAAAAAAGAAGTATGTACACAAAAGGTTAATACATCTATATCTCGAGAGAAGAAAAAGAGAGTAATCTATTGATGTATACGTGGAGATTAGTTTACTTTTCTATCGTCCTATTCACTTTTAATAGAAATCCATATTAGAAAAGATTTGATCCATCGTTTCAGAAGGATTTAATTAATGTATCAAATATCATCGCATCGTGTTGCATCCATTATTTAAACGTGTTTGGTATGTTCTCTAAAATAATTATGGAAAATTCTCTAGAAAGTTTGCGTATACTGCGCATAAATTTACTGAATTTGGAATTTTTGTCAATTTCATTTGCAACATTTTTGCTTGCCAGACTCAATTTTTGAGTAATTCTTGGGTAAAAATGGAACATTTTGTACGAATGCCATATATTATTCTATACATTGGACGAACACATCATAAGGCAAGTTTTTTCATATATTCATTTCTAAAAAAATTCACTTCAATTATATATCACAAATTCACTATCAATTATATATCACACGTAAAAGTACTAAACAATTACGACAGTATTATAAAAAATATAATAAAGTTCCTCTCTCTCTCTCTCTCAATTGTATATTATATAAAAAGCTACAAATTGCTAAGATTTTTATTTTAAAAAATTAATACGCCATTGAAGGGAAATAGCACAAAAGGAAAGCAAAAGGAGAACAGAAATATGAAAGAAATTTTATATATATATATATATAATTTCGAATTTTATGTATATATATATATATATATATATATTTATATATATAAAATAAAAGACATTGTTAGATACGCACCTTGGAATCAAAATTGGTAAAGTCGGCGAATCCGGAAGATGCGAAACTATTATTGTTATCGATGGCTGTTTGCTGAGCGCTAAATGGATCTGAATTTGCGTTCGCAAATGGATCTGGAGTGGGTGAAGGCGTCGGGGGTGCGGGTGCCGCTCTCATTGGGCCGGTAGGACCTTGACTCGGTCGTGGCGGAGCCGGACGCGGCGGTGGTTGCTTCGCCTTCTTCGGTGGAAGAGCAGGACTAGGACTCTCGGGACGAGGTGGCGCATGAAGATTGGCAAAAGGATCCTCTCCAAACGGATCCTTCGTGTTCTTAACAGAAAACCATCGTCCTTTTCAGACATCTCATTTCAATACAACATTTCGATACAGTGCAACACTTTCCCTGCATATTACTATTTCCCGGCTTTATCATGTTATTTGCAATCGAAACAGAAACGGAAATTGAAAAGTATTAAAGATAAAGTTATTTTTTATTCAAACGTTATTAAGAATATGAAAGTATATTTTGGCCAAAGGTTAGGTTCGCAAACAAGTAAGATTTTACATACCAATGTAGCTGCGGGCGATTTATTTTCAGCTCGCTTTCCGCCAAATGGATCGAAAGGATCTTGCTTTGCCGTTACGTTGGCATTATCGAACGCGGTAAAGGGATCTGCTGCGAAACCATTCTACGGGATGGTTTTTTCTAATTAGAGTAACTCTTGCTTACAGAATGACAGATTAAAATATCGCTCATAAATATTACATCGTTATAGTCAAATTATAACGATAGCATTTTTTCTACTCTTCACTTCATCTTCCTCTATCATTTTTGTTCTTGCGCTGCCCTTCCACTACTTCCGCTATTTACCACGACAGTGCAATTGTGCACGTTACATCATTTCTTCTGTATGTCTATTTTACGTATCGTCACGTAAACATACGCGTATGCAGAATGAAAGAGTAGCGAACAAGAGAATGTAAGAAGCAATAAAGTAGAGAACATAGAGTACGTGGACATGACCATAGAGAGGGAACTTACGTTAGATTGCTGCGCAGGAAACGCACTTCCGAACGGATCGGACATCGGTGCGTCAAATGCTTCTTTGGCTTTACTCGATGCGAAAGGATCTTGATCTCCAAATCCGTTTAAAGCATTAGTCCCGGTTGCGTCTGCTTTCATTTCGTTCGCCTCGTCCGTATTCTTAGTTGTCGTTTCGTATCTATTATTTTTCAAATACACATACATACATAGAAAAGGGTCATTACACGATTCTGATGAAAGAAAATTTATCTCAAATAAAATATAATACGCACTCTATATCTTCGATCTCGGGTATAAATTGTAGACTAGTATCAGGTACAAGATTGACGTCTCCCGCAGCGAGCGCAGAGTCATAAAGCGCGATAGCATCGCTCATTTGACGCTGCTGTTCCTGCAAATGAGTGATCTTTGCCTTTGCTTGACAGATCTCCAACTGAGTATCTTGCAGCTTTTTCGTCAGTTCATTTAGTTGGTCCCTGTTTTTATTCTGTTGCTGCTCCAATTGCTGCTCCTCTTGCCGCAGCCCCTCGAGCTCTTGTCTCTTGAAGTTTAACTCCTCTTCCTGACCACGCAGCACCGATTCTTGTTCCTCAGCTTGTTGACGGAGCTTATCGACCTTAGGAAAATCAAATTAATTTGTAAAGAATCCTATTTGCTTGTCTGCCCCTCTCCCCCTCCCCTGTCTCTTATA
>VBVQ01000805.1:29682-47136 GCA_011636635.1 Tetramorium simillimum | reverse complement strand
CCCCTCCCCCGCGTGAATAGGGACGAGCTAATCTCTCAGCTGTCTCCCGAGACTCGCGAGCGACAAATTAGAATCGCGGGATCACCCCGTTGAATGCAAATGTGGCGAGTGCGTGAGGAAAAGAGCGCGACGAATTTCACGCACGATAAATTTCACGCGGGCGGTATAACTCGGCACAACAACGGCACACGCGGAGAGAGAGACACGCAGTCGCCGCACACGGCGAACGAAAATTTCGCAGGTGCTATCGTTAATTTTATCACCGTTCCGACTTCTTGCCTCGTGAGCGCGCCCCTCTTATTATTGCCATTTTTTTTTTTGTCCCGGTTTCTTATTCGCGAGAAACGCGAATATACGTGGGAGGTAAGGAAGACGACGAAAATTATGTCGTCACGCCTGGCTCTTCCTGTCAGCGGTCCAGCGCACAAAGACCGCGATACGTACACGGTGGCTGCGGGAACGTTTCGTGCGCGCCGCGTGTACTTCCACGCTTACCTGACAAAATGGGGGAAAGGAAGAGCGCACAGAAGGCGAGCATACAGAGCTAAAGCCCTACAAACGCGTGCAGGTAAACGCTCGAATTATATATATAGCGTTTATATAGGGTGCTCTAAATTTTTTATGCTTCCTTTTACGTACAGATTTTGAATTAATTTCGAGGGGATTTGTTTTTGAGAAAAATACCGAGACCATTAACAGACTTTTTTAAGCTACATCATGAAACTAAATGGAAATAAGTAGAAAAATCTTGTTCTTTTCTTATTTTATAAATTTATAGTTGACAAAATTTTGAACTGAAAATATGTAGGAAAAGAAGGAGATTACAAAGAGACACGTAAAATTGTCCATAGAAACATTCTTTGAAACGAAGGAAAACGCAACGTCGAATATCTCTTTACTAAAAAAAAAAAATCTTCCTTTGAAATAGATGTCGTTTTGTTAAGGCAAAGTTTAAAGATGAAGGGAATGCGCGTTAAAGTCGAGACACCGTGTATGTAGGTGAGAAGGGTCTCTATTGTGATTAGTAGCCGGTCCGTCCATCTGCAGCATCTGGTAGTTCGTTCGAATGACCGAATGTATCTAGTTGGTCGTTCGATTCAGCGATCAAGCTGTGGTGATGTCAGCCCTCTGACGAAGTCGAAATCCAAAATAAACCGACGGCATTCATCGACGTTCGTCGGTGCGGGTCTCATTAGCTTCCACGACTCGGAAGGAATTTTTTATGTCCACAAACCGCCCCCCGTTCAATTCAATAGCTGCTCTCGTCGATCATATCGCGCGTCATCTCGCAGACAATGGCTGTTTACTTAATTTCGTCGGGTACGTGCTTATACTTTCTTTCTCAAGCCCGCTATTTATCCTATGGACCATCTTCACATTACGAGGGGAGTTATGGAGAATAATTTTAACGAGAGGGAATTGCGAGACTTTTGATAATTTGGACTCTTGGTTGTGTTGTGCAGCATGGAAGATTTAACATTATTATCTGGATTACGTTCGTTTTGCGTGCAGAAATGAAAAGTATTTCGAACAAAAATTTTATAGCTTCAGCGGGGAAACATAATACCTACGAGACTTTTTGTGTTGTACGTTTCACGAACTATTAGCGTCATTGCCGATTCAATCTTTCTTACTAATATAAAAGTTACAAAATAGATCTCGAATTTAATACGCTTCACATTTGTAATATTTCAATTAATAAAAACAAAGTTCTTTTTTTTAATTGAAAAATGTTATGAAAAATTTTAGATTTTAATTCTCTCAGTGTGTTTTAATTTTTTTTAAAATATGTTAGATCATCCTTGCTGTAAATTTTTAGTTTTGTATAAATATTTTTATGAATTATTACAGTTATATATTTATATCGGAATCTATAAATATGAATCGATACACTTTTACAAGCGAGTCTCCATATTTCAAAAAAATTACAAGTGAGATGATTATTTTAGAATAATTTATTTTAAAATAATGCGTTAAATCACGAAGCTTCTAAGAAATCGGAACAATCAACAGACCAATTTTCAGTCCAGCAGTACTCCTTAATCTTAGAACAATAAATCTTTTATAGAATTCTCGGAGAATGAAATTTACAAGAGATTGGTTCCGTTTTACCAAATGAAACGTTAGCACGCCTCGCGCGCGTTATAACTTCTAACGATATGTAAACTTCTGTGATAACGAGAGAGCCGTTATATTACGTCGCTCCGTGTTACACCTCTTTGTAATAACGTTTACACGCTCGCGCGAGTACACAATCGTCCTTCGCGTCGGGAGAGTTTCTTCGTTTCTCAGAGACTCGAGTGACGAATGAGCCGCGATGCATCACCGGGTGACTGCAGCACGTTTATCCGTTACTTATGAAACTCGCTTTAACGAAGCGGGGCGCGTTCGCGCGCAGCCGATCGGACATGACATTTATCAAGACGTGATTTCGGCTGCATTTTTAACGAGCCGCTCGCGCGGCGCGGCGCGAACGTCGTAACGTTGATGGATGGATTATCGTATCGATTCGCGTGAATTAGACGGAAATAATGTAACGTTATCGGGACGGAGGCGCCGCGGGGATTCTGCCAGGCAACTGGTTATTATGCATAAGGGAGCGTCGGTGCGCCGCGCGCCGCCCCTGCCCCCTGTGAGATACGGCTACGCTAATGAGCATATAATGCGCATAGAATTGTAATTGGCGTGCTGGTGGTGAATGTTTCGCGATGCCCGATGGCGATTCACCATTGTCTTACCCGAAGGTGACCTGGCTTTTAACGCTAGGGTAAGCAGAGACTGAAACGCGAGTGTGAAAAAGCAAACTCCCTTTTTCGTGTGTAACACGTATTTATTACTGTACAGCGTAAATTTATTAGCCGCGTAAATTCGATAAATTTTTGCTCTCGAATTCCCGTGTGTATCTGGAAAATATTTTTTTAAATCAAATTTAGAATTATTTTTATATGTTGCGCGAAAACATACGTTGTATGAAAACATTTTCCGTCGTAGCATTTTTAGGAACAAGGAACGAGATATTCCGGATAGAACGGCAACTTAAAATATGGTCGCGTCCCGCTTTTACAATTGAAAAATCCGATGACCTTATGTCTTACTAGAATGCGAGTCCATTTGGAACGTCGTACCGTTGCGACCAAGCTGAGGGGACGTGAGGCAAATCCTCTCTCCGTTGTCCTCCTTCGTTGCCAATGGCTCTCTTCCCCCTTCCCCCTCACTCCCTCCTCTCCCTCTCTCTCTCTCTCTCTCTCCGCTTTTGTGGTAGAAAATCTTCTCGAAGGCCGCGTTTGCGATGTCTTTGGTATTTACGCGATTACGCGTCCCTTCCTCGCCGTTACTCGCGCTCGTTCGCTCGCCCAGCGTCCGCTCTCGTCGTTTGTCGTCGCGTTCTCACGGATTTTCACAGATCCGAAATTGCGAGGGCACAGGGAGAGGGGGCCGAGTAGAGTGCTCGCATACAATGCGTCGATTAAGGTAAAGCGACGAGCGTATGTACAAAGGACGTTACCATCTTGCTTAACAGAGAACGCTCAACAGTTGCGCGTCAAAGAGAAGATTAAAAATGTATTAAGGCAAGCGAAGGTACATTTCGTGTACCAAACGTGTGTAGTGGTAAATTCAGTTGCGCTATTTACCATCTTCTCTATTCTGAAAGGGTACATGTAGAAATTTATAATCCAATCTATATATAGGATGAAAATTAATAGAAAAGAAACTAATAATTAGATAAACAAGAAAGGACTCTCGATAATAAAAAAAAAATCAACCGAGCGAAGCATATACAGCAATGAATGGTTCACATTCATACTCTGTAAATTTTGGGACACCCTGTATGCGCTTGCCCAATAAATGTACTTGGCTTCACTTACCTTAATCGCATTCGTCGTAAACACAGTGCGTGGCGCTTTCTCACGAGCGAGCGAGCGAGCGAGCGAGCCACGAAAAAACGAGCCGGCCAATCGTACGAATTAATTCTCGCGGACGCGTCGCAATTACGAGACGCACCGATGCAGATAGAAGAGGCACGAAGAGGGAGAGAAAGAGAGGCCGACGCCGCAGTGCACCGCATACTTGCGGTATTTTTCGGCGATCGCCAGGCATACCGATATGCACCGTGCGCGTTGCATAAAGTATCAGTCGGTTTCCTGCGCCCTGCTGGAGAGCGTATACACGTCGCGAAGCGTAGCGAAAGAGTTCCACGGCACGCTTTGCCGCATGCCGAAGCGTAGCGAACTAATAGTCCACGTTACGTGCCTTGTAGCCCAGATTGTGCGCTACTATTTCGAGATCCCGCGAGAGAGAAATAGGCTCGCGCTCACGCGGATGAAACGCGCGCTTTCTTTCTCTTTCTCTCTCTCCCTGTCCTAATGCACATCCTCATACCTCGACACGCACTTGCGTGCGTTAATTCGCCTGATGCGGGGCTTAAAGGAACGCAGAACGAATACGTATGTAAGCGGCGCGAGACAACATTTTGCAAATGAAATTATTGCAAATGAAATGCTCTTTCTTAATAGAGAAAAAGCCAACTTTTATGTCAACTTTTAAAAAATTCTTTGCACCAAGCTTACAATTAGTTAAAGCTTCTGATATACTTCTGTTGTATATGACATACTACTATACAGACATTATTCCATTTGAAAACGATGTTCGTGCTTCAGAAATAACCTTTACAGAATAACTTTTTACTATTTTTTTTATCAATAAAAACTTTAATTATCAGACTTGCATTTATGGAACGACTGCAATTCAACGTGTGAATTAACGCGCTTCCAATGTATACACACACCGTTTGCAAGGATGTACTTCCGATGCGACGGGAACGGCACGCAGCTTCTCACAAGGATGTTCACGTCGGCGACGTGTATACAAATTGTACAACGCATAAACGCGATTCCTTCGTCGGGAGGGAATTATTCGACGGGTAGAAAAAGCGATTGCCGCTTTGGTTCGGTTTATAGTGTACGCGCCTCCTCTCCGTTCGTTAACGGCCGAAGAATTTAATGATAGACGATAAGCCATGAGTCGGGGGAAATTCTTTCACAAGTCTCCGCATGCTTATGGCGTTGAGTCACGTCGTTGAATCCTCATCGAAGGTTCCTCGCATAAAAGCACCGTATAGAGAAACGCGGATCTTCCCTTTCTCTCTCTTCGCCATCCCACAGTGGTGTCTAGATGCAGTTTCGTAGATAAAACGTAGTTTCATTGTTGTACCAAAACCAAGTTGAGAATGTAACACGTTTAGTAAAGGAAACTTTAGAGATAACTTGGATATCTAAATTGTTTCTAAAAGTTAATTTCATCAGTTTATGAAAATATTCAATATTTTCTTGCTATATTATTTTGCTTTCAGTTATTTTTGATCAAAAAAGTATTGTTTATAAAGTCTTTATATTATTTCTTCTTTACATATTTGTTATTTTATTATTTTACTAAAATTATATATACATTTATAAATACACATATTTTACGAAAATTTTGAAAAATTGTGATATTGTTTACTTCGGTCTCATTGTGCACTATCGAAACAACTCTGAATAGTTGAGGATAATGAGCGAACAATGCATTCGACATACAAAAATGGCATTTGAATCAGTGTCGCGATCACTGTGAATATTAACGGGAAAATTACGGGAAAGAACGATCGCCCGAAGTATAGCATGGGGCAAAAGCGTGCCGGTTATCGTTACGTTCGGTTGTTGTTCGGCCTTTGATATCTGTGGCGAGTTTGATTTCACAAAAGAGCCCCGCAGCGAGCTATTCGAATATTTTTCCAAACGATCCAATTACCGCCTTAACAACGATTCATATTTACGCGACCCGCAGGAATTTCTCTCGATTGTAAACAATTCAGGAGAAGAAACTCGGGGAATATTCATTGTTGCTCTTCTATGTTGCGAAGGAATACTGCACTTTCATTATTCAACGTTCCAGAAAATAAAGTACTTTATTAAAGTCTTTCCACTCCTAAAAAAAAGGGGAAATTTACGTTGAAGCTTTAGTTTGATGTGGCTGCCGTGATGTCTTTTTGATCCATTTTTGTCGCAGCCATTGATAATTACTCTAGTAATCGTTAAATGCATTTCTGTCATTCTGTAATGTAGAATTCACAACATTGCTAATGAAATATCAACGTCATCACTATTTCATGATCATATTTATTATTCTAATCAACGAACTATAATAATTTATTATACTTGTATTATTTGTACACTTGCAATAATTTATTCAATCATTTCTATAAAATTAAAAGGAATACATGTAAATACGATTAAATTAAAAATTTTAAGACACATTTTAATTACAGAATAATTATCAATAATATAGATAGTGATAAGGAAAGACGTCTCTAGTAAAATTTAAAATTCAGTCACATCGACAAATACATTTATGTCATTGTTAACATCGATAAAATGGCTCCTCCATCGTGCGGAAAAAAAGCAGCTCAAGTTAAATGAAAGAATAACTTAGGTTTAGGAACTATTTATAAGCTTGTAAATCCCGCGAATTAAGCATATTGAGCTTATCAACGGCACGAATTTTCTTCTTGTGGAGGAAGACCGAACGGACATTTTATAAAGCCCCTGCGGCTTAAGGATAAGAAAATCGGATTGAGCTTAATCGCAGAATTAGCATTTTCTTGAGTTAAATTTATAAGCCCTCTTCGCTGCGTTCTCGTGTAAATTTGTATATGCGATCGCTCTCTCGCGTGGTACAAGCGCGATCTGTCAATGGAGAAAGCGAGAAAGAATGGAGGGGGGGGGGGAGAAAAAAAGCGAAAGGAAACGAATGATAAATACGTTTTCATCGAATCGGTGAATATATCGTGCGGCTGAGTCACGCCGCGATGAGCACTCACCTCGCATTCTCCCGTGCACAAAAGGCGCGGCATATAAGTGCCTACCTTCTCTCTCTCCAGCGCGGCACGGCCTCGCCTCAGCGGCATGGTGAGTGCAAATGTCGGGGAGTCGAAGGTAACGAGGGAGAAAAAAAGAAGAGGGAAGGTCGGCAAAGACGAACTCGCCATGCCGCCGCCGCGCTCGACTCGGCACGCTTGATGGGTGATGCTCTTCTCGCATCATCAGCAACACAGTCGCCGGTTGCTCGTGTGAAAGAACGAGAGGTGCTCTCGAACGAAGTAACGAGAAAGAACCGCGCGCGCCCTGAGCCTCCAAAGAGCAGAAGATGCGCGAACGCTCTCGTCTCACCGACGACGAAGCCGACGTGCGGAAAAACAAAGGGATGCCGACAACGGGAGTGTGCCGAGTGGCCGCTCGGGCAAGGAAATGCAAATACGCCGATAATAGATTCTAGAGGTAATTCCAAGAAAAAACTGTTAGGTCCACCAAGATCCGAATCTCGATTGCTATCGAGATACGAAAAACACGAACGGATCGCGTCGCTCTATTGCCATTCTCTTATTTGCATTACAATGATCATAGATCGGATTCTATTGTAATCTGAAAAGTTTTTGGACAGAGTCTGGAATTAGTTACGTAGAATTATGCTTATCTTTGTCGATTCTTTTATTTCGACGTATACTCGTAAGACAAGCAAAAGTTAAGTTCGGTGACGCACGGTGTTCGGCGGCGTATAATCGTCATTAAAGTTTCATGACGCAGGGCGGGCTCGGGCTGATCGAGTTACTGCAGAGATTTTAGGAAGTCAAGCATATATGAGATTAAAATTAGAATTTAATTCAAGTTTAATTCGCTGGCTGCGAGGAGCCAGCGCCGTAGTCGCGCATTGCGTCACGTGTCTCACCGGCAATTACGCACATGTACATCCTCCCTCTTTCTCTCTCTCTCTCTCTGCCACTTTCCCATATAATTTGTACCGTATTTGAAATATTTTTTGAATCGTTCTCTCTGTCATACAAATACGAGAAGCAATTAGTCGATAATGACGTGCAGGTAACGCAACTGTGATGCACAACGAATAAACGATAACGTAATTACGACTAGTATAATTACTGGTAACGTTTTAACGACTACGGCACACGATCGGACTTCGCTTAATTAGCGTCCGAGACGTATCGCGCTAATAATGCAATGAGCGTAATATCGATTCGTAATAAATTCAAGAGGCAAAAATCTCTCTTTCTCTCTTTCTCTCCCTCTGTGACTCTCGAGGAGCAAAAAGCTACCAGATCTCTGTGAGCCAAGAGGCCGAACTCATCGCACGAGAGACGGCAGAAGGGAAAAGAATGAACCGGTAGAAAGAGCCGCTTATACCGAGAGTCGCGTTCGTTCATTCGCTCGCTCGCCCGCTCGCTCGATGATGCTGTCTTTGCATAATCTCCGCGGCACAGTTACCGGTTCGCGTGAGAGAATGGCCGTACCAGCTTCTTGAGAGTGAAAAACGTCGAATGGCCCTGTAGCCGTAATAGCGATGACGACGGAGACGAAGGTAAACCGATGCGCTCGGAAGAATCTCGACGCGTTACGAGAATCTCACGTTCTTTCCTTCGATTTTCTTATTTACGTTTAGTTTCCTTACTTATTCGTTAACTCTCGACGAGAGGAGATGAAAGATGCTACGAATTTCTTTCTCCAACACGATATCACTTTCGAATTGTTATATAGTTCATATTCCACCTTTATCGTCTTTCTCTTTCCTCAACATTCGTTTAATTGAGAGGATTAATAAAATTGCGTGTGCTTATACGAGTGACAATCCTTTTCGCTATTCATTTGAAAATATAATAAACCCCCGTTGGTCGTGTATTTTATTAATTTTAATTTTTATGTCTATATAAAAATTATTTTGTTTTTTATATCAATTTAAAAAGTACTTTTATTCATAAAGAGACTAAATATTTGAAAAGAAATCATCGTTATTATAAATAACAAAATAATTCTTTATTTTTTTATGAGTTATGGATTCTTCGTAATCCTGAAATTAGTTTTTTCTTATAGTATGAATTTAAGACGATTTAAGAAAGCTCTCCTGAAGTCTTATCGACTTCATCCATTGTTAGATAAATGCAGAAAGAAGTACAGTTACATTGAGAGGACAATGGCAAGAAATTCTCGATAGGAAGTATTTTGTAATGTAGGTTGTATATAGATTCTGTAAATCTGACGTATTCTTGCGCGAGTGACCTGAATCGGGAACACAAGGAACGTGTAGGAGACCTTGTGGAAAATGCAGCGCGCTGAAGTAAAAGGGCTGCGAAAACCGCCACTCGCAGCGCGAGCGCGCTTAATGGGTTATGCTTTCTTCGCATTATCGCTAACATCACTGGTATACTGTACGGTTCGCGTGAGGAAGTGTGCTCTCGAAACGCGATAAGGCTGCCGCGGGAAAACCGAAAGTCACGGCCTTATTCCGCCACGCGCGATAAGGGATTGATGGGAAATAATCGATGTACTCGTCGCTTATGTGCATCGTTACATGCTGTTGTATGCCGTACTTTTGCATTCAGATGACCCACATCTAAAATCTGATATTTCGAATCTTTAACCATTTAAGTGCAAGGAATATCACGGCCAGGTACTACTTCAACCAGGTCTTGTTGATAAAATGCAAACAAAAAAGAAACGATATATATCAAATGAAAGAAACGTCTTTAATGAAAGAAACGATATACGTCAAATTATGTCTTGTTTGCATTTTGTCTTTCAAGAATGATAACAAAAAGTTCATTGTGTTAGATCATTTCAGCTGAAATAAAGTGCGAGTTAAGATTTTTCTTAACCCTTTAGCTCCCACAGTAGCAAATTTGCTACATTCACTTTAAAGTGAATTTAAGAGTAATAAAAATATAAAACCTAAAAAAGTCATATTTATCATTTTCTACAACATATTAAAAGGGTAGAATTTTTTTCTGACGTTTAAGAGGTCTGGGAGTTAAAGGGTTAAGCATCAAAGGCATATTATCCAGAGAATAAAAATTCGAAATTTGAAATCCGCTGTATAATATTGTATTTTACACAAAATTACACAAAAGTCAAATGTTCGTTAGTTCGCTTCTTAGTCTTAATTGAAACATCTAGTCATTATCATAATTCCGAAGGCTACATCCGTCACCCACTTATCGCAACTCGTAATATTATTCCCCGAAGAACACGAAACGTTCATGTTAATCAACGGAGTGACATATCGCGAGAGAAGCCGATGACGTTTTGCGGTGATGTTCGGTCGCATTATTCGAATCCTTTGTGTTCGCCTCGGGAGTTTCCTCGGAGAACGGGCAACGACACCGCCAACACCGCGCGCTATGGCAGCCGAGGAGAAGACTACATTATAAACTCACCGAAGAGACTATAGCGTCTTATGGGCTCGCGCGCTGTAAAGGTACCGTCCAGACCCATAAACCTTACCGCGTATACACTGCGCATCTCGTGAATGGGACAGGCGCGCAGCATCGAGTTGACGACAAGTGCGTCGTGTAAGGCCCTGACATCGCCGAGTTGCGCTCGAAAATCCTGTTCTAGGTAGCAATAGCCGCCGATCCGCCATTGTTCCGCAACGTAAACTGACATGCTATATGGGCGGAGCGTACTCCTTCCAAAAATCGAGGTAGAGGAGCGGCATAAGGAGCCGATTCTTTACGATCCCCGCTTCCGGGTTAGGCAGGCTAGAGGGGTATCTTAATAGGGTAAGTTACCTTGAGAATAGCGAGAGACCACCAGAAAAAAAGCTCATTCTTTTTCTAACGTGCCGAATATATTTTTTTTTTTTTCGTTGGAATCGCTAACGTGCCGCGGCTTACTTTGTTCCTCCCATCACGCCCGGGCATTGGGGGTTGATTAAGTGGAGTTTTGACACGCGGCACAGCGTGTCATCATTTGTAAACGTTACGACGACACAATGCGACAGCGCGCGGTAACATTGCAAGTTTGGACGCACCTTAATGTCGGTACCGAAGGTCGGTTCGTGCCCGGCGGTTTGAAGGCGTCTAAAGGCCGATAGAGCGGCGGCCACCGAGCCGAGGAGAACGGCCACGTACCGTGGCGAACTTCGATCATGCTTCACCGGGTGGCTTCCTTTGTTTAAAATCATCCCGTTTGCCCGCTCGTGGGATTATATCTGCTTGAGCGATCAAGCATCTGGGAATCATCTCGAACAAATGCTCGGCCGCTCGCGCTCGCGTTCGCGCTCGCGCTCGCGCTCGCGCGCGGCTTGATGTGAATCTCGCCTTTCTCCGCATTCCCGTCTGGTCGCGGTATCTCTCCTCGTTTCGCTTGCCCGCCGGTCTAAGCACACGTGGAAAATCCGTGTCGTATCTGCGACGCCATCGCGGGATTTTCGCCGTGACAGTGCAAACGTAATCGCGGCGCGAATTGCCCCGACCTTTTTCTTCCTTCTCTTTTTTTCCCCGACTTTTCTTCTTTCGCCCGGGCAAAAAAGCGCCCGCATCGCGAACGTTACCTTGTTGCGAGCGTGTTTGTCAAGTAATAAATCAAAGCATACTGCAGGACTCGCCTTTTTTATCGCAAAATCGATTCTTTATACTTGATCGCATTGTCGACATGTAGACCTAGGCTAGAGGTTAATGCTGGCACGGGTTTATTCATCAGAAAGTATTTATAGAATGAAGCACTATTTGAAAATTACAGAGAGTATACATTTTTTTTTAGACAATAAGAATTTTTCACGCGCGCGCGTGATATAATTCTATTTATATAATATTTAGATTTAAATATATTTAGAAATAAATTTTTGAAATATAATAATATATATTAATTGATAACATAAATTATATTTTTTTCTAAATTGTTGAATTTTGTATAAACTACTAGACACTTTTCTCAATCTATTACAATTATTTTTTTGCTTTCGCTAGTTATACAAAATTTACTCCACAAAAGAATATCTTTTTATTTACATTGAATTTATAAGGTCAGAGGTTCATACTTGAATGAATTGTTAATGTCTGCGAGTGACGGAATATTTTGCGCGAATTACAGCTATTGCATTATGTGACACTTTAATGTAAGCACATTTTATCGTCACATAAAATGTTCGTATATGTATTGTGTGCTTAAAAGTATAAAATTTATTTCTACAGAGAACGTTGGCGATTCTTTCCGGTTTTTTATTGTGGTATGATAGAGCACGGACATTTATCCGTATGATAAAGCGAAGAAAGCGGCTCTTCCATCATCGGCCGCAAGTTATTATTTACACGGCATAGTTCGACTATCGCGCGACATAATAACGTAACTCGAAATTATCTTCTATGGTGTAGTATTGCGGCGATGCTGGAGGTAATGAATCGCACACAGGCTAGAGATTATTGCGGGACGCTTATGTAACGTAAGCCTGCGCGCCGTGTACGCCATGGACCGCGGGTACAAGGGACCCGCTTGTTGTAAGTTGAACGGTTCTCCTCCTCTCGCGTGTAATGCGTATACGCGTCGTGTGTGTATCGCGCGAAACGCGATATGTTTACGGTTTGCCTCCAAAGGCGTTTAGAGATAATGTTTGCTTATTCAGTGTTACAGAAACGTACTCCGCGCTCGCGCGCGCGCGCGCGCGTTAAGTTGCATTTTTCAGTGAGCGTGTATGACGAATCGGAAATACTCGATAGGAGAAATTAAAAACAGTTTTCATTTATTTCATTATTTTACCCGAAAGAGAGAGAGAGAGAGATATATCTTTTGCCTGTTGGCGAGAGAACGAAATGTGAGATGCAGGTTTATATGCACTCGCGATACGCGACTGCAACGCTCGTCGGGAATGCAATTTAAATTCGGTTTTTTATATCTTCGTTGGCCGCGTAACGCAACCGCTGAAATTTTTCTCAATGTTTTTACTGTATTCGGTTGACATGCTCTGAGAAAATAAGGCGTGGCAAAGAGAATTCATTCTACGGGATCTAGTCTCGGGGAAACGATAGTTTCCCGCGGCGATAATGTCGCAGAAAATTTTTTTGTACTAATCGTATTTCTCGCAATTTAATATTTTTGTACTAGTTGTCAGAATAGGGAAAAAAGTAGGTAACTCCAAACAATTTTAACGGTATATTTGAGAAATTTATGTAAGAACAGACAAAGGATCTTTAGAATATTCTTACGTAACTCCATGGTTAATAACTCATTATTAAATTAATTATTATTAAATATCATAAAATCTTTGTTACATAATTCTTAAAACAACGAATTACGAGAAGTTTAACTTATGAGCAATCAAAGCATTAGAGAATTTAGGTCTTATCGTGTTTTTTATCATTGCTAATAACCACTTGATTACTATAATAACGTGCGCGACTTTATGGAACAGTTTGATACTTAATTGCAAAGCGACTTCGTACACGATCGATTTGACATTATAAAGTCAAGGATACGTGTCCGCACGAAGGCAAGGCCGAGGTAAAGTAAATAGAGCCACCCTTAAATCGACTCGTTACGCACGACACGCGTCGTTACACGTGCGATAAGATAATCCAGCGCGCGTTACGCGTCGAATATTAACATCGAGAATGACAAGGCGGCGACAGGGCAATCGCGATTATTTCGATTCGACGTCACACGGTTCATGATGCGGCCGAGGCCACTTAGCGTTAATGCTCGCGCTCATTCGCCGTTAATAATTGGATTTAAATTGGAGCACTCCCAGAACAGCATTTTAATCGGCCGAACCCCAATACGCGTCGCATATTTGAACGCGTTGCGTTGCGTTGCGCCGACATAACTGCCATCGACCGTGTTTCCAGTTTTGCCCATATTGCTTCGTTTACTTTCCCATCTATTCGTGCACGATATCCGATATTTTCCGCTGCGATTTCGAGCGCGGTCGAAAGCTCGACTAACGGCCGATTTCACCGAGCTTCCTCACCGGGACAAATAACACCCGTTAAATCCTTGACGATCCCTTAAACGCCAAGCTTTTTTATTACATCGATCGCCAGTGCCGGCAATGTTGAATCGTCTCTTTGTTTTTTAACGAGCTATTAAAAATCGATGGCTCGTCGATGTAACATTCGTTAACGAGAATTTTAGGAAAGTTGATGAAATCGACCGTGAATGGCGCTTTGTATTTTTGCACGTGATAAGGTAGACATGCTAGTGAATGACCTGTCAAGAAATATTTTTTAATAATTCCAATTTTATAACAAAAATATCAATGTCTCAAACTCTTTTATTTTTACATTACTATATATTTCTCTTTTTTTTTCCCTTGGTTTTTAATAGAAAAATATTCAATTCATTCGATAATATAAAAGAAAAACTAAATATTATTCCATCAAATATAAAATAAATAACTTGTATGGTACATTCCCGGTTTGGATGAAATTTCGCTTATCTTTGCGCTCTTGTTTACTTATCTGTGCTCTCGTTCGTTGAGTTTGGTAGTATCGTGTGCCACATTTGCGCATCCATCGATAAAAAAATTCAAAGGACAAAGGTTCCATAAAAACACTCGATTCGCGAAATACTTTGACAAAACAGGTATGAATAATTTATCAGGTCACGGCCCGGTGACCAGGCTTAGCGTGAGAGACGGACGGGAAGCAAAATAAACGTACATTTACTGCTTATTACGGGGTACACGACAATCTCTTCTCTTAAATCGCGAATCTTTCGCCGCGGCCTTTCCGCGAGCGATTCCATTTCCATTCTCCAGATCCTCGTTATTTCCGGTTCGCTCTTCGCATCCTTCGTAACGTCGAATTATTTTCGAGCATCGCATCCGGTGCATGTATCATGAAAAATTGCGCCGTTATTCGCCTCGTGTGTGTGCGCCACGATGTTTTCGCAGATATAACGTCGCAAAATTCAGAGATGGTAGATGCAGATGGATCGATGACACAATCACCAGAAATCTTCGCCAAGTTTCACTTTATTATGATTTCCGACCTCATCCAATCAAATTTCACCATATTGTAGTGAAAAACCAACGTGCGCACAATTTCGATAAACTCGCGTACAAAAGCTTTTTTACTTTTCTCGACTTTTTCCACTTTAGGAGGAAAATTATATAATCCACTTACACGCGGATGTAGGGAAATCTCGCAAAATGCGAGAACGAAACAAGATTTCGTGACATGAATTGCCTCAACATATATTGAATTGCCAACGTGTCGAATGTTGTCGATTTAATTCTATCAAAGGATCGTTTAGAATTTTATAGTAAATTGCAGAATAATTTTAATATATATATATATTAAAATTTCTTTAATATATATTTTTACAACTGAGAACGAATCTATATCTTTATGTGTGTTTGTGCGTGCGATTATCTGTGTAGGTATAATATGTGAGTATATCGTGACATTAATTAATAATCCCGATTATTATAGTGTACACACAACGTATATACTTTTCAACGATCGGAAAATAGTAAAGTTTTGAATATGTACGTACCTACATTCCCGTTAATTAACGCATCGAGGATCTGCGCCGGTAGAAAGGTACGCTCGCCGATATCGAATTAAATAACTTTCCTTTCGGGGAGGGAACTTCGTTATGATTGCGGAAAACTCACGGTGCAAATATAACCGAAAGTGGAATTGCGTACTCTACGGCTGGAAACTTTGGTGTTAAATATCGCGCGGGGATGAAGAGGGGATAGCTCCTCGCTCTAACTGGTTGAAGGT
Source organism: Tetramorium simillimum (assembly GCA_011636635.1). NCBI lineage: Eukaryota > Metazoa > Arthropoda > Insecta > Hymenoptera > Formicidae > Tetramorium > Tetramorium simillimum. The sequence goes on along the minus strand of VBVQ01000805.1, from coordinate 31,592 downwards.
AAAGGAAGGTTTATTAACTTTCTGTTTAAATAAATATAAAGGACTGCTCTCCACGGTGTACGACGGAATTGCCAACGGTAAAGCGCGGACAAATTTATTGAACGCGACCCGCGTTCTTCTCTCTCACTCCGTTTCTGCTTCTCCGGCAATGTGCGAAAGTTGATCGCTGGAGTTTCGCTAAACAAGTTCCAAAACGTCTCTGAATATCTGTGCATTTTGCAACATTTTTATTTTACTCGAGCTAAGTCGTCGGTGTACCCCCGGAAGTAAACGTAATTCCAAAGTTTAAAAGTCGGGAGGGGTGTCTTACGTTTCTTTTTTTTCTCTCTTTTTCTTCCTAAGTTTTCCGCGTCATAAATACGAACTTCGCTTATATCTTTACATGCGGAAAACGATAATGAATTAAGTAAACATTCTGGCGAAAACGAAATGAATTGTAAACATTTCTGGCGTAATGATGTTTTAATTCTTTCATTCTTAGCATCTTCAATCATGAATGTTCAAAGTGAAGCATTTGGGAAAATAATTTCTCTGTTGTTTTTAGAGATATAATGAGAAATTTATTAACCTTTAGCAATTTTTTTCTCAAAAATTTATATATATATATGTCAATCTGTCTTATACAAAGTGCTTGTCAAAGCTCGAGCCACTATATAGTGGCTTTGCGGTCCTCTAAAGGTTAAAGATGAAGTTAAATGATTTGAAGGAATGATCATATTATTTAATAGGGAAAAAATAAAAAACAATTGTTATACATTTGTTATTAATGTATTTCATTATATTTCGAGTGGTAATGGTAAATATTTTTCCATTAATCACGCATTATTCGTTTATTAAATTTTCATCTAATGAATAAATTGTCAAGTGCATCCATAAATTATCTGTCCAAATTTAAAACATCGAAAATTCCCGTCCTACTTCGAGATTATATATCTAGTTTTGTGATAGTTTGTCTGACTGTGCGTGTTAGTTTAATTATTCAATGTCCAATATTTTAGTATGTTTAAAATTTAAAAGCAACATAAATAATTAAAAATATTCTTCGTTGCTTAAATCTTAAAATTGGAGAATCTCGAAATTTTCAAAAATATATTCTAAAGCATTTATAATTTTAACATGTCAAAAATAATGTGAAAATTCTGAGTTTGTTCCATATTGAAAGCACTTCGTATTTCATTCACAATTTCGTATAGCAGCCACTTATAGAAAAAACTCGAGTTTCTCTTATGGTAAATGAAAACTCAGCGCTGAAGAAATTGAAATCTAAGTAAGGGTCTCGCAGCGACGTAACACCCGGGACGTATTTTATCCCGGAGAAGTTCCCGAGGCCCGTCGTATCGTTGCGCCAAAAACAACTGGTATTAAATGTCCATCCCCGACCGTAGATAAACGCATAACGACGTTTGCCGGCAAGTTATAATGACTTTTACTGTGTCATGAGCACTCGCATCAACGTCAAAGCGAAAGTAAACTTTTATGATTATATTGAAAACCTCTCGGCGATTCTACTTCCGCTACTTACCGTTTATACCCCTCTTGAGGGTTCTGCGAGCACCGTCGGTTCTCTTGCCATCTTATTTTTATTGCGAGTAAGAAGATACCGCTAACAACCAGATTTTGCCGTATACCTCGCGCGACTTGTTAGGCTATAGTTACAGTTAGGGATGATCATGTATCTCTTTATGCACAAGTGGAACAATAGCACAAGAAACTGTAGATATTTGCGAGAAAAAGAGGACAAAACCACAAGATCGACCAACTTTTATTTATTTTATCAAAAAACAGAAAAGAATACAAACGAGAACGCGTCATTTCTGACGGAATAAAAATACATATTAAATTGGAAAACAGGAATATATATTTTTTAATTATAATTATTTAAATATTATTTTAAATTATTAATTATTATA
>VBVQ01000805.1:0-29672 GCA_011636635.1 Tetramorium simillimum | reverse complement strand
ACATTTTTTATACATGTGAGATAAATATTTTGTTTTAAATTAGTTAAATGAGAATAATCATAAAAAATGTATTATTAGCACATTTAACAAAATTATTCAGTAACTTTAATATTTAATGAAATAATAAAAAATAAAATAGAACAAAATTATAACATATTTAAATTTTTAGCAACGGATTATGAATCTTAAATTAGGAGGACAAGCTAAAAATGTGTCAAATATTTTAGAAAAAAAGAGCATTTTGGAATCAAGAATACGTTAAGTTTTTAAAATATATTGTTGAAGTTACATGGTTTTATCAAGCAGAATTGATTATCGTCATCTCTTTAATTTTTATTATAAATTTTCATCGTTTTTTGAAAAATGTTAAAATAAATTAAACTACACAATCAATCTTTTGTAATAATATAATCAAGTTTTATTATACAGATTAAGTAGTCTTCCTTAATAGATTCTTAAGAGAAAACATAATGCATATGACGTTAAATATAATTTTACTATACTAAATTAATAGACAATTGTAGCAAGCAAATATATGTATTCATTCGAGTTTTTCAAGCAAACACTATACATCTTGGAAATACAGAAATATCTTGTGGGAATAAAACCCTTGTCTATAATTCAGGTGAACAATTTATACTAACAGTCTCATTGCACTATTGTATGTTGAATAATCACTGTTCTATTTAGCCAGTGCCTATAGAAATAGTCACAGAAAGCCGCTACAGCTATTATATTAACCCAGTTTTGTCGTAAGCATGGTTGAGATCTACATCATATATTTTCACTGCTTTATCTATTACGTAACAAAGATTCCCTCGTTTGTATTCCGCATATACGCTATTGTTTCACGTTTATCAATCGAAAACATCTTGTTTGAGTGAAGATAATTGTATTAAATTAAATGAGACAAAATGGTATTATCATAATCTTGATATATTATAAGTAATTTGAGTTCAATATTTTGTATTATTTTTTTTAGCACGTTGCATTTTTTTATTTACACTTTTACAACGTAGTTCTCAAGTTTAAGAACGACAAAAATATCACAATATTAAGTTTCAAAATCGACTGTTTTGAGAGAACAGAGTCTTGTAAATATCTAATCTATCTTTCTGTGACAATTTTTACTTTATCTTTTCGCGTAAAATTATTATCTTCTCGATGGTACCACCAATGACAGATCAGCTCATATATCTAATGTTCCGTTACCATGTAGCCCAATGTTTTCGTGAAACGAGACTGTTCAAATATCGTTGAATGACGGCCGAAAATGCGCTTTACGTGATGGTGGACGGTAAACGACACGTGATGAAACTTATAATTTAACGAGAGACGACACGTTCCCAATATCGGACTGCGCGCGTTATTTTCGCCCGCATTGGGTGAACACGGAGAGACGCGCCCTAGTTACGTGTACGGATTTGTGGCAAGAGAGAGAGAGAGAGAGAGATAGAGAGAGATATAGAGAGAGAGAGAAGGCGTGTGTATGAGCGAGTAAACGCTAGTATATCAGAGCTTCAAAGCCAAGAATAACCGTCGTAATCACGTGCTGCCACTTCTGGTAAAACGGTTTTAACTCCGCCAAGCCGAGCCGAGCCGCGCCTGAATGAGGGAGACGCGCGTAAACGCGCCGCACGTGTACGTGTGCATGTCCATTCAAACGCTGCATCTTGCTGTCCCTCTCGGACATGCAGTATTTTACGTACGTACGCGAAATTCCCGGATAACGAGTATGTAATTTTCAGGACGAGAGACCACCGCGGGATTTCAATCCGAACTCCGAGCCACTGTGAGTCACTCGTCTGTGCGCGGATTCTTCGCGTGATACGTGCATGCGTTTTACGCATGATTATAATGCGAAAAAGTATATATATATATTTTTTTTTACACACCGACACACACCCACCCGCATACACACACATATCAAGGTAATTATCGCGGTGGAAAAGCGAGATAAACGCCGAAACTTTATTAACGACCGTTCGTTACGCGCGCATACTTACGGCTGAGCGCTTTAACCTCTCGAACTTCGTAAATACATCCTCGATAAAAGCATGCCGACAACTTGAAAAATTGATTTCGGACGGCCCAGGTGTTCGTGCGGCCCGGTGAACGCTAATATAATAATCGATAACCGCCGAGTAATCCACAGTGGGTCGCGAAATCGAGACAATGGATCAGTGTCTGAGCCTGCAAATATTTAACGAATTTCGACAGCGTCTGCGTTTGATTTCGTCAGTATAGATCTATATTGGGTTTCTTAAATCAAAGATAAATATTAAACCGTTGCATACGAAATAGATTCCGAAGATTTCAATTTTACGAAACTTGCAAAATGAACATCTTGTGACAATCAAGTATCATGAATATATATTTAAAAAGTTTCAATATGAAGAAATGTAATTTTATAAAATAATATTTATCATCCTTTTTTTCTCTCCTCTTGAAACCTGCAGTTGCATAGCTTTTCATTTTAAGAACGCTGCTCTAACAGCATTGTCACAATAGTCTAGCAGTGTCAGTTCTCCCATTTATTTCTTGAGTTTTCAAGGTACACGAATTGTTACCCAGAGCTATGCCGGAGCAGGTGCCGTTGTTCGAAATTGATTTTGGTCGTAACGTCGCGATCAGCAGTTTAAGTTTTTAATTTTCTCCCGCTTGAAGAAGGGCAGCGGCGAGGATGCCGTCCCACTCTGCCAATGCGGACGCACACAGGATTATTGCTCCTCAGCGTTTCTCGGCATTTCCGTTCCCTTCTTCTCCTGCGAGCGGCAGAACGCAGCCCGGGGGGGCTGATTCCCTGAAATTGATTCTCTCTCGTTCTCTCGAACCCACCATCTGTCGGCGGCATCCCCAAACGAAATAATCGACGAGATTAAGGCCTGCGGGACTGTGGTAGCACGGGAGATCGCGCGGCCGCGCGCTTTCTCCCTGCGACTCTCGCCCCTCTCTCTCTCTCTCTCTCTCTCTCTCTCGTCTTTTCTCAATAAAATCCGGGCACGTTTCGCAAGGATATTGTATCCTCGGACAAGACTTCTTCTTTTTCGTTCTCGTTTTCCCTTTATACCTGCGGTTGGAACCCTGGTCCGGCATGAACGTGTAATCACAACAATAATTTCCAGCGCCGATTCTTCTCGATGCTCTCCCTCTCTATCTCTCAACCCGTCCCTCTCGAGAGATGTGCGCGCCGTTAGTCGAGGATTGTCAGGGCTAATCGATTTCTACCGCGTGTTTTTTTGCCGTGCCGCGCGGTGCTCTATTCTCGATATCATTTTCATTAGTGATTGCCATAGAGCCGGCAGTCACGAACGGGTCGCGACGGAGGCACGTACTCCTTGAGATTTTTATGAAGTGTGACGTCCGGAACGAGAAAATCGATTAACGGCACCGTTCTGCGGCGTGCGGATGTTTTAATTAGATGTTTAATTTACAACTTTTGACGCTACCTATTATCCGTTGTAGAACATGCGTATTCACAGGGCATCGTAAGAGCATGCGTTCACAAAATGAGATTGGGCGAAGCAAGAAGGTCAAGGAACAAGTATCCAGCTTTGTGATACGCGATACCTTGATTAGAAGTACAACTTTTTCGTGTTACGTTACATTGTAAAAGCAGCAAGGTACGATAGAAACGTGATCTCCGAAGATAATTCCCTAAACTGCGCACTACCTTCCTAAATTGGGTAATTTTCTAAACTTTGATTAGATAGCTTCTGTGCGACATGGAGAAAATTATTTTTAAAAATATTTTTTTATTAAAAACTTTTTGTAAACTTAATATCCTCGCATTTCTGTTTTTTTTGCTCAATAATATACATATATGTATATATCAAAATTCGTATTAAATATTTATACTAGTTTATGTGAAATTATATACTTCGGGGAAAAGAATTATACCCTTCAAGTCGGTTGCGCTATAGAGTAATAACGTTTATCAGTCAATTCCGTCATTGTGAGAAGGTTAAAAGTTAAAACTTTTACGTAAAATAGTATGTCGAAGTCAACAAAGAAGTTGAAAATTGGCTTCTGCGATATATGATAATCTCAATTGCAGAATTCCAGTCTTTTATATTAAATATTTTATGTCAAAATGTTGACGTCGACAAATTCTGTCGCTAACAGCACTCGCATGTGAACGTAACATATTGTATGTACTGTATATACTGCAGTAACTAAGAAATGAACTTTTAAACCGCAGAACGTTGAACTTTCGATCGTGTCTACATACGTATGAAAAAAGATATATACTCAGCATATATACGCTTGATCAATCAGACAGATACACGAGTCAAGAAAGTTAGTCGTTAGCTTTTAACGGTAATTTAATTTTTTTATACGCCATATCTATGGAACGGTAATCTTCAATTTATCTGTTTGATGTAGAAGAATGATAAAAAAGCTTTTAGTGTTGTGAAATGACACTTTTGAAATTGAATTATGTAAGTAAATAGCTGCAGAAATAAGTTTGAGATACTTTTCATTTTTTCACTTAACTCGTTGTCAGTCAACTTAATTGAGTGGGAAAGTCAGTTTATTATGTCTTTTATTATACATGAAATTTTAAATACATAATAATTCGACAATTATGCACTTACAAATTTGATAACGTGCCAGAGTGACTAAAATGGGCTATAATCGGGCGTGGATAATTGAATTGACAAAAAGCGCAATTCTACACTTTACTCAAAACTACTACTGGATTATTTAAATCACTTTTGCATAACATCATCCAATCGATATGCCACTTCCAAATACGTAACGCAATCACTCTCTCTTTCTCTCTATTTCGAAATGTCGGTGAACAAATTTCCGAGATTGATCGGCGCAAAACGCTCAACTTCAAACCGACACATTTCGACTTCTCCGTAGAGAATATTTCCGCCCTTCCGATTTAACGGAATCTGTCATCAGTGACAGCTAGTACCTCCCTTTGTGAGCGCGCGACAATCAAAAAATTGGCAATCGCGGTTTGGGAAACTACCTCACCGCTTGTCGATCTGCGACAGTTGGCGCGGCGGTCCACAATAAAAAACGACAGATGAAAATGATTATTTCGCAGTGGTGGATTCATGGCTCGCCCGTTCGGCCGGTGTCGCGCTATCGCGGCCATAAATACCGCCGCGAGGCGGAGGATAGTCGTCTGGTGGGTGGTCACTCGACTTCGTAATTTTATCGCTTCGTAAAATGACACGAGATGGGGAGAAGCAGGTACCAGGCGGCGAGGGGGCGGGAGGGCGAGAGATAACGCACGGCGCGGAAGGTATAAAACTAAAGCGCTATTACGACGTAACTTCCGTAATATCGAGCATAAACACGGGTGCCGGGCGCATGCGACTCTCGGCTGTGCAACGCTCTCGGCTCGGCTATGGCCGAGATGAGATGAGATGAGATGAGATGAGATGAGAGAGAAGAGAGAGAGAGAGAGAGAGAGAGAGAGAGAGAGAGAGAGGAGTGCGCATCCTTAATTCCCGCGACTACGCAAACATTAGCTGCTCGTAAGTTTGTTGTGCGCGGGGCGTCGAGTTGCGCGTCCGCGCGAGCGTACATGAGTTATGCCTTGGGATAACGCTCGACATAAGCGCTACATGTATGTATGTACGTAGGGGGAAACTCGACGTCCAATTGCGTGTACCGTGCCGGCGCGATGTAATATTCAGCTGCTGCAACAGTTCACTCGCGAGAGAGAACCGAGAACCGCCGCGCCGCCGCCGCCGTCGCCGCCGTCGTCGTGTCGAGCTCTCGAGTGCTCGGGGGGTGTATGTGTCGCGCGCGCGCGCGCCCCCTTCTTTTTCACGGTCGCGTGGAGAAGACGGAAAGATCGACGACGAACACGTGTGTATATGCCGGAAGCAGAAGAGTGACGAACAGCTTGCTAAGCCTGTCTCTTACATTTTTCACGTTCCAATTTGCGCGTCGGTGTGCATCACACGTGTCCGTTGGTGTCCTTCCAAAGAATTTTGCCGTTCAAAAGAGAAATGGTTCTACTCGATCTTCTTTCATTCTCTCATTTTCTCTCTCTCCCCCCCCTTTCTGCAAAAATAATCATTTATTCCTACTGTATGAAACGATTAAGGGATTGCTTCATCAAACGACTTTATGTATTGATTCGTACGTTATTGAAAATTAAATTTGGATCAAGAAAAAGATATCTTTTGAATTTTGTAATTTCTTTTTAAGAGTATATTATTTCAGTATTACGTTCGTTCTAGAGTTACAAACTTATTTTTCTCTTTCCCTATTCTCTCTTCGTCTGTCTTTGCAGCGTATTACCGTAATTGCGCACAGTCATCCGTAGTTTCCAACGGGATTATTACGCTGCCCGAGTTTTCTTTCTTTTCCGGAAGTCTCCTACGATCGTTACGCGCGCGTAGCTATGCGTGACGGTTGCCGGACGGTAGACCGCAATAATAGCGGTCATACACGATCATAGATGCTGTTTCTTGATCGAAAGATAGAGCCGGGAATTTAATCGCAATGATAATCTCCTTTTACCATCTATAGAAGATCCAACACATTTAATCGATTCTCGATTTAACAAAATCAACTATTATGAATTCATCTATTATGGGAGACGACGTGCATTTGTCAGTGCACTATCATTGGTTGCATTAATATAATGTACAAAATGTATTGCTTAATAACATATGCAATATTGCTGATTGTAATCATTAATGTGGTTGATTATATTGTAATTATTTATGATTACATTTCTCTCTCTCTTTTGCGCGCGCGCGCGCACATACACGTGTAAAATTGTTAATGTAAAAAGAATAAGAGAAATAAAATAATGTTATTTCTCATTAAAAGTATATTCTATTAAAAGAAATTATCATGTGGAGTTTTTATTATATCCAGGTATGAGCCTATATATATTTTAAAAATTATGTGAATATTTAAATTAATATATTTTTTCATTTGCTGTATTTAACTAAACGTACGTGAAGTTTATCTGACATACAATACAAAAATTCAAACCATATAAAAAATATATATTAAAAAGTAAATATTTGATGTAATAAGATTCCTGATAAAACAAAAGAAATCTGTTGTGCATTTTATTTTTAAATAAATAAAATATCGAAGAAAATATTATTGTGTAGTATATTATACAGTACAATTAAAGATTGCAGTATTCATCTGAACTTTTTGTTAAAATGAACGCTTACAGTCGATCCAACTCGTAGAATAATATTGATTGTAAAATAAAATTATCACTTTACTTTTTTCTCTTTTTCACTGTAATTATTGAGCGGAAAGAGAGTATACATATTTTTCGCTGTTACATTTCATGAAGCTTCATTCATTTCACAAATATTGTTTATTTAGAGAATTTTGTAAAAGAGAGATGAGTACATTCCCAGTTTTTTTATAACAATCGTGAATATTTCATAAACTTGTAGTGCAGTGGTGAATTTTTCCTTTTTTTCACACGCGTACACCAAATGTATACCAATTCGGGGAAGAATTTTAAGCGGCTCTTTGCACAAAGCTGCGAATTTTCATATTATCTTTTAATCTTGGAACGAACCATTGTCAATCTTGAAATGCAGAAAGCAACCCACGATGGATGTCAAGGATTTCCTCAGAAAAGCGATTATTCCACCTAAGCCTAACCGACCTGGATATAGAACCGACACGGATTTTTTTTCTTGGATGCCGACACCTTTTACTGAGTCGCACACAATAGCTGTTGTAGAGTGTTTGTTTCGCGCGACGCGGCGGGACAAGAAAATATTCGTTAACAAACGACCGACCTTCGAGCACGAACGATCGCGCGGGATTTGCATGATCATAAGTTTCTCTCGACAAGATCCCTGAAAATTGGGCCGAAATTTATACGCGTCTTGCTCGAATGCCTTTGTCTTTTAGCGTGACGGACAAAAAAAAAGGAGTAATAGTATCCGCTTAGCGTGCTCTAATCCACACGCGAAGAGGCGGAATAGAGGGGCAACGGCGGGCGTAACTAAGTGGCTCGGAGCATGTTTAGCATTTAACTCCTTATACAGAATCTCCCTTATATACCTTATATAGCATTCTCTTCTTATTTCGCTCTCTAAATTTACTTTTTAAAATACTGCTATGCGGTCAGGATTCATCCTCTATATTCTCGTTTCAAGCGCGCCGTAACGCATCATTAAGATGAAACGTTTAGAAACATCATATAACGAAAATTTTCAGAACTTAGTCGCGAGAGATTAAATTGCATCTCCTAACGCTCTCTTCCTTCCCCTCGCACGCAACACACACGCGCGGCTTTTTCTCGTAAAATATCGCGCGGTATAATTTTAGTTTGAATGAAAAATTATGGACCTGGTAAATTAATGAATGTTAAACACGTCGATGTTTGGGTAAACTCGGCCAATTTCGCGTCCTCCACCCTCCCCTAATTGTGCCGCTGGGAGGACGCGGAAAGTTTAAATCGTCCGGAGAACGGCGGCACGCAATGCACAACGTAAGAATCGACGCTGCGCGATTACACGGATCCACCTACTGACAGATTGCCTGCGTAGCCCAGCGTGGGCACCTGCTGTTCCATTTTTCCCGCCGATTCGCGCCGGGAACTATCATTTTCTTAACGATACCGAACGATACCGCCGGCAGATAGAGATGACCCTCCGCCGAGCATCGATATTTCGGAAACGGTGGTCCGACGCTCGACGGTCAATTCATGAGACACGGTGGAGGCTTTACCCTGTGATATTATCGGATAAAAGCGGGGTATGATGCAGAAGAATAGATAGTCAAATAGCAGATGGGGAAAAATATATGTGGTTTGCCATCCATTAGGGTAACGTTCCAGTTCCGAGTAACGTTCTATTTCTGAGCTAAGCATCTATTTCAAATAATGAAAAGCGCTAATGTCTTTTCTCTTTTATTAATACTGGATTGCTATTATTCGAATTTCCGTAATGTTTCTGTTTTTATACAAACAATATGTAATATTTCTCTTTTTATAACAATATGTAATGTTTCTCGTTTTATAACAATGTATAATGTTTTTCGTTTTATGACAATATGTAATGTTTCTGTTTCAGATGTTTGCTTTTCGGCTTTGGTGACTTGGATACTCTCATTCTGCTCCGCTCTTCATCACTTTGGTTCGTAATTAACTCTTTAATTTTTAAGATTACTAATTATAAGTTCATGCTTTATCGATTGCATTGACATAGAATACCAATTAATTCTTTATCGTCGATTACCATCTACTGTGAATTTTATGAACGTCAGACATGAATTAAACGTTACAAGTTGTGAGATCTCAGATATTTTAGCGTCAAATATTAATATCGGTATTTTGACTTCGATGATGGGCGATAACCGATAGTCGTTCCCGATGTTAAGCATCGATAGCCAACTCCATGACACGTTCTTCCTTTCTATTCTATCGAGTGTCTCCCGCGGGATAGCCGCAAGCTTCTCTCTCGTTGCAACCCGATTCCCTCCTAAATAATAATGTCTAGACGTCTTTACGTCGTCTTCGCGCGACGAATAGCTCTCGTGGTGAGAATAAAATTGGTCGTTTACGATAAACCTTGATCTCCCCCAGCGTACCCTCTTTCTTCCGCGTGTATATCGCCGTTCTCAGAAACAAGCGATTCGTTATTCTTCTGAATGAAATGTGAGGAGAATTTACGGTTTTGTGCGACGACAGAAGCCGATAAAAGTGGCAGGGGGGGAACGAAAAGAGGGAGAGGGTGGACTTAAGTAGGTGCCTTTTCGACGAACTGTTTAACGCGCGGACGAATAGACATATAACGCGAGCGAGACGGTCAGTACTCGACTGCATGTATAAGGTGTTTCTAGTGACACTTTAGTACCACTGAAGCATCATTGATAAAAAATCTGGAATTAAGTTTTTTAAATATATTTTTTATTATATGTATTAAAATTTCTATTTTATATTAAAAGGTTTAAAATGATGAATTAATTCTGAATTAGAAAAATTATATTTCTTATTTAATCTTAAGTAAATTTTGATTTGAAAATTAATAAAAAGATATTTTCGCTATCGTTACATAGCTTCGTAAGATAGCAAAAATAAGAAAGAAACGATAAATTATAATTCAGATTATTTTCAAAAATATTTGATAAATATTTTTAAATTAAGTTCAAACATACGTTATCGTAACAACAATTTTATTTGAAGCTTGCTGATCAAGAAATGGAAATTTAGAAGTTAAAGAAATGTGATATCAATAAATGATATCTGATAAATGAAGATATCTCTTGATATTTTCTCTATAGAAAAAATAATGAAAGTTTCGTAGAATAGAAGATAGAAATACGGAGTACTGATTCTATCTTCGCTTCATAAAATTAGATATTTTATTTTACGTGAGTGACGTCTGTTATACGTTCATAATTTGAATCTTATGTGCGTTCCAGTGATACAAACGCAGATGTTATTAAGCACCAGCCAAACTTTAAAATTTCTCTGAAAGAAGCCATGATCGTTCCTCGCTGTCTCTATAATATCTATCCCATCTGATATTCCCCTATCTTGCCTCCTCTAGAATACTTTTTGATAGGTCTGGGACACCCTATATATGCGATATATCCGGAGCGACGGCCGCGTACACGTACAACATCTCTGCGTAGGGCCTGCCTTCCGCTTTCTGATTGGCCATCGTGGCTGCCATCGATTTTTCTCATGTGTATGTATCAAGATATGTAAATATGGCTTATGCTATACATGATGCCACGGCATTGTATCGTCGTCTTGGTGCGTGCAAGAGAAGATCGTGAATTAGAGGTGCGAGGGATAACGTGTTCATCGTTCCGACGAAACGTATTTGTCCAACGCGGCTCGTTTATATTTAAATGAACGGTTGATTTTATATTGTACCACCTTGCGCACCTCTTTCTGGGGCTTCTCCCAGGGATGCATCCTGTGGTGCGCTCTTGATATATATCGGGTACAAAGAGCGACTACCGGTCCTCGGAATTTTAACGCGGCGAGAGAGAGAGAGAACATTTTCAGTCGCGCGCGAGAATGGACACAGGAGTATTGTAGCGCGCTTGGGAGAGAGCTGCGCTCTCTTTTTTGTTAGCTTTTCGATTCACGATAAAACCCGAAGTTCGGAAAGTCGAGCTAAACATTTAAATATTGAACGGTTATTCTACGTGCCCGTTGGGGAGTAACTATCGCGAGTTATTTTCGAAATTAACTCACGGTGCGCATACAAATCCACTTTGGAAAATCGACTTCTTTTATGCCATTTTAAGTAAAAACGCAGTTTATTATAGCCGCAGCGTTTTGAACAGTTTGTTATTATCAATTTTTATCATCTTAAGTGTGTGAATAAGTGAATTAAAAAGTTTGACAGACGGTAAATTATTAAGAATCGTATTCTGATGTCTAACAGACTTTCTTTTAATTCTAATGAAATTTAAACTGTCGGTAGAAGCTTTCTGTATTTTCTCTCGCGCGGCACTACTATCTGTGTGGTCCATTATTTACCCTTTAGTTGCTCGCAGAGTTGCCATGTAAGTGGGCAAAGCCAAGCTCGCACTCCAGTGTGAGAAGGAAGGTAATTAAAAACGAGTGTAAAGACCGAGGGAGGTTGATGTAGGTGTTAAAAAATGACCCTTTACGCCATGTTAAAGAATTGCCGCTCTAAAGAGTAAAACTTTCAAATTGACGTGCAACATTTCGAGCGTGTTAACGCGGTATTGTACCCGCGAATACAATTGTCAAAGACAATTGCGTCGCAGGGAACGAGGATTGATTTATCGACGACATTACGATTCGAGAAATTATTTGACTCAGGCGTATGCAGGAGTTGTTGGTACGCTAGGCGTCGTGGAAGTTGCGTGTCGAGATAGATGGGGAATTTATCAGAAGATTCAATTGTAGAAGGCGGGTGTCGTTGATCGGGCTATCAATTTTAAACGCAATCCGCGCAGCGCGCGATATACATTCGAGAAATCGAATTCGAAACTGCCGACTTTAACCCAATATTTACACCACCGCCCATTTATTAACGTCTCTTTAAATTGCGCATTCATTATAAATTCCTCTGTGGCAATATTCCTGGTATTTTTCGAGCTAATATCGCTATTTGAGGAATGTTGTTTTAATCATGCAATATGACATTGCAAAAATCTTCCAGCTTAATCAAGAATTAAAGTTCTTTGATATAAAATTATGACGATATATAATTACATACGTGTAAAACATATATAAACGCAGGCACAATAATTGTCAATTAAAGTCGAGATGTTTGTATAATTAAAATTATCATTTGTATAATTATACGTATACACAAATTGTAGAGTAAAAAAGAGAGATAAGATTGAAAAGGGAAGGTTATTTCTGTGAAAGCAAGTGACATCAAATTCATTTACATGCTACAAAAAATGTATGAAAATGTGATGGATATTCTTGGCATTCGTATTGAATATCCAGTCTATAATTCATGGGAATTCCCGGCAAACATCCAATGAACTCGCCGAAAATCCACTACATTAATCAATCTACTGTAAAACGAGTGGCGCATTTCACGTTTGTAAAATAAATGTTTATTTTTTGTTTACTCTGAGTATTGTGAGTTGCCTTTTCATGCGTCATAAATGCTCATGAGCGCTTTCTTCGTAACTGCGAAAGTGGTTAACATAATGTTTGTCATCAGCTTGCGAAATTAATTAGCCTTTGAAGTCAAAGATAGCACATGTTACATTATCGAATCAATCATAGCCCATTACCTCGATAGCAAAACAGTGACATGATGGCTCGTCCGTTGTTGTTGGATTCATTAAGGCTAGGTTTCCACGGTTTTCTTTGCGAAACGTTGTTTGTTTGATAATCAAGCTATTTGTGCACTTTGAACTGTCTTTCGTATACAAGTATATTTCAAAATATTATCACAATACAGGTTTCTGTATCCTTTCCTGTATCCTTTGACGATCTCGTAATTAATTATTTTCTTTGCCAAAATTTAAAGACTTACTTATGGTAATATTTAACATAAAATTTCATAACATTTTGATAATTTAAACTTCACGCTTAAAAATAAATAAGAAAATATTTAATCTTTGTTACTTTTTAATTTAATTTATATTAACGAAGTTTTAAACGACTTAATTTTAAAATTAATTACAAAATTATCTAGCTCTTTTGAAAAAAATTACATATTAAAAATTGTATGGAAAATACATAGAAAATTTTTAAGTTATTGAAGTAATTGCTGACAATGCATTATATATTTATATGTCATAATATATATTCCATTAACAATGGCACTATAAGAAAAAATATGATAATGTATACAGTTTTGTATTATTCATTAAATAGTGTAGGACATGCATTTCTACGCTTGAATAGTTGAATAGTATATCCGCGTGGATTCTTTTTTCAAAGTTAGCGTTGGTGGCTATTCGATGCTTCATTCTCATTTTTCGGGAAAAATGATATCTTGCCAACGATTACTCATCTCCTTCTCTTCCTTCTCTTTTTGTATTTAGAATACATTCTCGAGTCGCGACAAACATGCATCCTGCTGCGAATGTATATGTTTCGCCCAACAACGGCTTCTTCGATTATGTAAACGGTGCGATAAATTACGCGGGATGTCTGTCGTCTCAACATGACGCGACGAGAAATGAGATAGATACGCGATTAGCTTCCTCGGCTCTTCACGAGTCTCTTTGCAAATCCCACAAGGATTTTATGCCTATGTTCGCCTACATGCAATTTAATACTATTAATTAAAGTAAGTCTCAAAGTCAGTTTTCTTGAAATACATGATTTAAAAACAGTCTTTTAATAATATGAATCTTTTAACTTCAGAAACTTTTAATGTGAAACTTAAAAATAACATGTTCTGTTTTAATATCAATAGAATTGTATTATTACAAGGAGAGTATTTATAGAAGTGAAAAAACGAGATCTTATAAGATTACTTTAATTGTGACGATTAATATTTAGTATAATTGCAATCCAATTCTTTTTTTTAAGGACTTAGAAAGAAAATGTTTTTAAAATTTGGAACAGTTAAATTTAACATTTTTTGTCAATTTCTTAAATTATTATTGCACTGAACTCAGTTAATTATTAATATTGCAATTAGTTCCGAAAGATCTACTTTAAGAGGATAAACAGAGGAGAGGGCAAACAACGCTAATCGCTCTTCTTAACGTAGAGCATCTAGCGCGTTTATTCTAAGAGACAGCGACTGTGAGACAAGAGGGTGACGCATGGAGCCGGGCATTGTTCTACCTACTCGAGGTCCGACGACACATTTAGGATGACTAAGCTGGTGCTGCGCATCAGGCACACTTTCACCTGTAGGTCTCCTTTATATTCAGGGAAGACAGCGGACCAAAAAGGGGGTGAGAAAGGGGACGGGGAATCCGGATAATCTAAAAAATACATCAAGCATGCATGCGGGGAACCGCCTGACCACTGGCACACACCTAATAACTCTATTTCCTTTCTTACATGTCCTCGAGCGATTCAGTGAGCGTATAGAGTTTCGAATTATTACCTTGAATTATTAGGTACTCAAAGGCACACAGAAATTCTTGAAAGTCTTGAAAATCTTATGAGAGGCGTATTAACAAATATAAAAATTTGAAAACTTTTTGAAAGACGGTCTTGCTAATTTTGAACCATTAAAACTTTTTACCAAACTATTTATCGTAAAACTATTTATCATAAAACAACAACTCGGCATATGTAATTTTATTAATAAAATTAATTATTTAACACAAATCAAATTAAATAAATTCAAGAGACATCAAGTACTAAGCTCCGTTGTTATGTATAAATTTATATCCGAACAAATTTATTACCCCCTTAATTGGACATGAGTATAGGCCATAAATAAAAGCGAAAATAAGATTTTCGCATAAAGTCTTTCAAATAAAAAGCGACAGTCTATTATAGCTTAATATATGTACGGTCAAAAGTTACTTAATATTTATCTTGTCATTTAAAGATAAATGTTTGAAATATTTAATAAAAAAACTATATTGAAAATATAAATATATGAACGCAGTAAGTTTATACGTTAAGTTATTAATTTTTCTGTCAATTTCAAATTTTTATACTGTCGCATATTCTCCTATTAACTGTAGGAGTTGAATATATTAACGTTTTAAGCTTTTTAAGGATTCCTATCTGTGACTAATATCCGGAATGATTCGTCGTATTTACGAGACGACTTAAGACGCTCGTTAGCCCATCGCCGCGCATACCGCATACGTAGAAACGACAAGCAAGAAGAAGCGAGCGGAGCCAACCGTAGGTACAGCATCGCGAATGGGTCTTTAATTCGTGTCGAGGGACCATCGAAGTCTCGTTCCGACGACCGGACGTCTTTTCTCCTAGCTCGAGGGACCGCGAGCAAGAAACGCTCGCACCGGCTGAGCAGCACTGAGCGAGCGAGCGAGCGATCGTGATATAGCAAATGTTTGAAATGACTTCTAACAAGGGAAGGATCCCGACGGGTTATGTACACACGCGGATGCGGTATCTTCTCACATATACGCATGTATACGCGCGTCTGTGTGCGCGTTGGGCACCTTGATTGAGGGACGATGCAAAGGTCCGAAAGGCCAGCGAAAGGGCAGGCGTGGGGAAGAAAGAGAGAGAGAAAGACACAGAGTTGGACAGGTAGATAGGTAGATGGACAGACAGATAGTAATAGAGAGAGAAAGAGAAAGATGGGAGGGAAATAAAAGAATGAAGCCCAGTAGATATGTCGGCTTTTAATTGCTCTCTTTGATTCTATTTCCTTTTTGCGATTGAATAGTCCACTCGAGGATCTACCGCGGACTTTGATGGTTACGTATCGTGATTAGTGTCAAGTGGTCCTCGCATTCATTCTGTAAAGTCGCGTTTTCACAGGGATGGATGGATGGATAGATGGATGGATGGATGGATGGATGGATGGATGGATGGATGGATGGATGGATGGATGGATGGATGGATGGGTGGATGGGTGGGTGGATGGATGAATGGATGAATGGATGGATGGCGGTGTGGCGGTATTAAAAATCTTGCCGTTGGGCTTTATCAAAAGCAAAAGCGCGACGATTCTCGCATGAACGAACGATTCGCGTCTTATGAGCGAGCCACGTCAAAGTTCAGAAAATTCTCGATACTCCCCTTTGAATTTATGAGAACGGATAAAATCGTTTCGTTATGACCTGGTATGCTTTCATATACGGTCGCGGTTGCATTAAAAATCACGAAAATCGTTCCTTTAGTTATTTTCTCTCTGTTAAAGCTGCGGTAATGGCATAGAGACGAACAAGATCTTGGCATTTTTATTCTGTAATATTTTCGCAAATTTATACAGTGGCATAATAGCGGCACCGTATATAAGTTTGATCTGCTAAATTCATATAGATTAATGTGCCTAGCTGCGCAGTATTTCAAGAATAATGCACGACACCATTTCTGCAAATTGTAAACGGAAAAAGAATTTCTCGGTGAAGGAATTATCGATTTTGCAATAAGCTATAAAGTATTCCGCGACATTACTTACATAAAACTCCAGTTAAATTTTTGGAAACTACTACAGGCTCAAGTACAGCAATTTTTGTAAAGGAATGACAATTCTAATCACGTCACTGAATGCAAATCCTAAGTGATAGGCGGAAATATTTAATAAAGAATTACGCTTGGTGAATGTGCACAAAGCGGACGTAGCCTGACCTCCTTAAATTACGTCCGATGCTGATACGGGCTTTTTCCCGTTCTCTGTGACTTCATTAAATTTTGCAGTCGCGGTAAAATGCATGGTACGCTTCTCTCTTTCTCTTTCTCTCGAAATGGTCTGTCTAGTAGCCAAGAGAGAGAGAGAGAGAGGGGGGAAGAGAACGCGTTTACTGAAGAAGTATTTGAGAAGGACGAAAGTAGGAAACGAATTACGATGGAGTGGCACTACGTCGAATTGATGCGGGATGAGGGAAAACGTAATTATATGCGCAGCATAGTCGACTCGTAGTTATCGGAACAGAGTATCTCTCTATCTCTCTCCCACTTTTCTCTCAGTATACCCGAGCTCTGTATTATCCCGAGTCTAATCAATTGTCAGCGCGGGTAAACTACCGTTTGCGATTACGCTCAGCAGCGCGATTCGTCAATGAGAATTTTCCGGAGCTCGATCCCTTATATTCTCTCTGTTCCGTTGGAGCTTCTTTAAATTTCACGACGAATCGTGACTATCTCATCTCCAGAAGGATCTCTCCGAGGTATTGGACAGTGCCGTGACTAGGCGCCGGCGCAATTGTCTGCAGAGTTAAAATTTTAGGAACGAAAAGTCTCTCAAACATATCGATAATTCAAGATCTTCCGAATTAAGGTAGATTAAACCAGCAATTTGTAAGATATACCTTAAGTAAGCTTTCACATTTAAATTGGAATTTATAAATTACTGATTTAATCTCCACGTTAGTTGCAAACGCCTCGAGTTATCGCGCATATTTGAAACTTGTTATTTCTAAAATTTTAGCATATTTCCAATTTAGATCTCTTACAGTAGAAGACTATCTATCTGTCTGTCATATATATGTGGATTTAAAAATTGTTTTTAACTATAATACAAAAATTAAAATATCGATTATTCTTTTTAGTGTAAGTCTGACATCGTCGGAATATTTTGAATTTAGCGTTAAATTTTGTGCCGCCCTTATTTAATTTCAGTGAATGCAACATTGATCCATTTCATCAAATTCTGTCGCGTATTCACTTTTGTTCGATGTATTTTTTTTCCTCTTTTTTCCATAGCTTTATAACGGACAAAAATTTAACAGGAGAGAATCCAACAATCTCAGGGAGATGTCAGATTAAAGAGAATCGTTCTTTAGAATTTATGTTCTTCAGACTCGTTGATGAGAACAGTCAAGCACTTAAAAATTTTAAATAAATGTGAAATTGCCTTCGTTCTTCCGTTACAACTTTTTAATAAATATAAATATTTTGAAGATTCTATTTTTATGATATTTTTTTTCTTTTACTTTTATTTGTGGATACATATTGATACAATATGATTTTGGGATACGTTGCGTACATCTATCTGTATTACTAAATGGATATTACTACCTAATACCGGAGTAACAAAATGTCAAAACTTGAATTGTTCGATTCGCATCGGAATCCCATGAATCCGATGGATTTATGCTGGATGAGGTTCGGTCACTCTTGAATACACAATTTCAAAATTCCGTTCACACCGAGTTCGTTCACACGGGTCTACTCGCTCGCGCTGCATAAACGCACCTCTGCGCTATGCGGAATACGCGAAGAATGAAGTGAAACGTAATCGCACGCTTCGATGCTCGCGGGAAGATTGCTCCGGCGGGAGAGAGAGAGAGAGATAGATAGGGAAAATGCCGGTCGCGGGTTACACAGTTGCGCTCGTAGAGAGCATTATATCGTAGTGCAAAATTAACGAGAGAGATTAAGTGGTCGCAAGTGAAGCGAGACGTTGTTTCCATAACCGAGAAGATACACGGAAGATGTGTGTGTATGTGAGAGGGAGAGAGAGAGAGAGAGATCTTCGATTTACCAATATCTCGAGATATCGGGTCGTTTACCTCTGCACGACATTCGTCAAATCCAACACGGACGTCACAAATTGGAGCTGGAACAGACATGGACGAACGAGCAGCGCAGAAGGGATGGAATCGGTGAAAATACGAGAATAGTAGGATTGCGGGATGAAGGCGAAGGATCCCTACTGAAACGGGATAGTAAGAGAATTTCAGGAATTTACCGAACTTTCCATAAATTATACTTTCAGATCGATCTTTTCCGCGTATCGAACGAGGACTGAAGCCCGCGTCAATTACTCGTATTCTTTTCCTATTGAAAATAGCGTTGGAAGAGGAACGGCGAATCTCTCAGCTGGTCGCCTTCGTATCGCGCGCTGAATTTAATCGTTAATTTCGCTGCGATGCTAAAATGTCGCTATTTGCCCAACCGCTGTAATTATTAATGCTACAACCGTGGTAATTTATTAATTTATTTATGCCAAAGCCAACTACAATCCCAATAATTTATCGATACCAGGTGCCTGCACCGCTCGATAAATCTTTCCAATACGCCGCGACTGCCAATACGCGCGATTTTCGCACCACTGCAAAATGAAATGCAAGAATCATCGTGTCTAAATCAAGAGGGTATACGAAACCCTCCCATACGTTTCCGCCCGTACATGTCGTATATTTCACGTCGACGCCTCGAAAATCCCTTCCCGACTATTTCGTTTGATATCGCAAATCGTATAGTATATGGCTCTCCAGCAAATTTGCAGAGCTTGAAAAGATAGCCGCAAGATCGTGGTGTCGATTTTACAAAGCAACAAATCAGTATGCGGGAAGTAATAGAAATGGTATCGACAATTCGCTCAAGTATTTTACATCTCGTTAACCTCTTGAAAAAGTTTTATTTCTTCACTTTTTTGAAAAAGTTACAAATTAATTTTTTTATAATTACAACGTTTTTTGTTGTGCCGTAAATTCCCATCGGTAAGTAGAATTGAAATAGATTGATGACTTTTTATATAAAGTTAGAAATTAATTATAAATTAGAAGGGCATTTGAAATATTAGAATTTGAGGTTTGCGATAAGTTCTTGTAGAGTAAACGTAAAGCGCAAATTAAGACTTCAGATCTTCGAGAGTTCTTCAAGAAAGTTTCTTCATTTTCAAGTGACGGCGAATATTGTGAGTAATTTCGAAATTCGATTAATGTTATTTTATGATGTCAAAGTCGAGCATGACGTTGCACAAAATATTCCGTGTAATATATTACAGTCGAAGAGCCTGAGAAAGACTTACGGAAACTAACATGGGGAAAACAAAGATCAGCATGCAAATTTAATTTCAAAGATAAGGAAGAATCATGTAGACAATGAAACTTTTATTTTAAGTAATGTATTAATCATACGTTTGAGTAATGACGTGACTGACGAGAATGCGATAGAGATTCGTGGTTTCGTTGGTCTAGAAAAATAATGGGGAACGTAATCATATGGTTGTGCAAAGGTTACCAAGCGGAAGGAGAGGGGTCCACGGGTCAATCCGCCGCCGCGTTTTCTTCATCAGCAACTTCAATGTTAATGCACCGAGGATATACGCGAATGGGGCTCGGTAGCAGCGTGCAACGTAAATCTCCCATGTAAATACACATGACTGCGTTAGTTGCCTAGCCGAACGAACACGAGCCTCCAACAGGGTGTCTCGGATTTTCGCATAGCCATCATATAGTTCGCATCTATCACGAACCTAACCACCCAGTAGTTTTTCAGTTAGCATTTCGTACGCGTAATTATTATACGCAACGGATACTAAAATGCTATAACGAAGCGTAGAAAGGTTCGTGGACCCTCCGTTGTCGGGAACGGTCACTGGGTCAGCCTCGATAGTTTAGACATGACGGCGTGAAATATCACGTCGGCCACGGTAATTTTTAAAGGGTCCCAGAGAAACTGAAACAGTATATTGGCACAAAGAAGAGGAAGAAGGATCAAAAATGGGTCTGTGTGCCAAATGGGACGGACATATCTATTCCTTTCGGCACATAAACTTTTTTTTTTTCCTTTTTTCTTCGAAAAAGGAAGAAAGCATGCAAAATGCTAGAAGTCCATAGGAACACACGCGGTGTCTTAAAATTGGTGATAAATGATTATTTCCTGGGAAATTTATAACGAGGGCTTTTCAAGAGGGGCGAAACTGTCGAAATTACAATAATGTGTTGAAAATGAAACTGTCGGAGCACTAAAAATGAAAATTGAAAGAACTTCACATATAACATCTATAAAAGAACCTCATATACTTTTATGTGCTTAAAATATTTTATATACTTTTAAATATTTCAAAAGGCGTACTTTTAATTCTGCAAATATGAAATTTGTGATGTCATTTGTAATTCGCGATATTGCCGCTCAGCCCTTCAACTCTTTAATTAATTCTTCGTTTTGATCGATGTGACTTCCATTTGACTTCTCCGTCTTCACTCTCTAATGACTCGCAGAATCATTATTTTTCCGGTATATCACGCCGCGTCGAACGAGCAGGCTTCAGCCTCTCAATCTCTTCGAAATCCCCGATAGTTCGAGCGAGACGGACGCCGACGTCCGCTCGGGCGACGGCATTCGCGCGCATTTGTCGCGAGACAATTCCGCCGGGCAAATTACGTTGTTAAATCGTTTCGGCGGTCAGTCGACCGGACCGGCCAACCGATCGAAAGGGCGGACGGCGCGGGAGAGAGGTCGAATTAAGGAAATTTAGTGGCTGCCAACTTTATTAGGCGCGATTATATTAGGCCGTGTGCCGGTCGGCTCGGCAGTGATTTATTCAGTCGCTCTCTCCTGCCGCATCGGTTATGTATGTACACACATCGCGTGGACGCGATGTATGCGCCCGGTCCCGTACGTGCCATATGGCGAGGAACGCGGTAAATCATTCCTCGTTAACCGTGCGCGGGTCCTAAGCTTGTTATAAAGCGAAGTTCAAACTTTTTAAGTATGCAAAATCACCGGGCGAGCAAAAAGGCGTCTCGTCGCATCGCATCGCGTCGCGTCGTCGCGCTACCGATATAACTACGAACGGCGGTGAGACCGACGGTCCTACGACGATCGGCTGCTTCTTCTTCCCCTTCTTGCGGACTTTTCGAACGATACTTTGTCAAGAGCACTTTTCAGCTTCTTACAAGTCGCTCGCAAACTCCTCGCGTTACTTACTTACGGATGTGCGTGTTAATGACGAGCCCAGTAATTCGCAGCCCGACCGCTGAGGCGAATTTCGCGCGCGTAACTCTCTTTGTGCGCTGTGAGAACAAAAGTATTTTCTATTTGGTTGTCTGGCTGAAATGCAGTTTGTTTCTATTTAGAATTATTTGGAATAGGAAAGCGAGAAAATGGGGCGAATCAACAAAAAGAGTATTATTTGTAATAAATACAAATTCGTATGCGCGCGATAAATATTATTACATGTGTAGTACCAGTTAGAAGTAGATTTCAATAAAATTTCGAAAACGATACAATGGTTAGTGATATAACATAAATAGTAATCAAACTCCGGCAACGTGTTATCTAACAAAGCAAACGTGAAATAAGGTTCGCGTGAAAGCATCGTCAGCAATGCCAAAATATTTTTGGCACGTTACCAGGAAAGGGATTTCCAACGTTTACTAACGCGATTTACTATCATATTGCATTGTAAATGCTGTAGAATTTCTGTTATATGTTTACGCATCAATAGTATGAATTTTTATACGAGAAAACAAACGTACTTCGTTTCCCTCTTCCTGTCTTCGATTCTATCCACGTATTTGATTATCGACTTGTCTCTCTTCAAATGCAATAACGGACGTATTTGTCTCGATGTTCCGCAGAGACAGGCTCGCTGAAAAGCCGGATCGTTCCCGGTATTTCCCAAACCGATGAATTCAACAGTCGTTAAATCCGCCGCTGTATTTTTGATGCATTGGATCATATAACTCAGTGGTTAAACCGATCAGAAAATCTCACACAGCGTTCAACATCTGTAAACGAGCAGGGCTATGAGCAAGGCAATTATTTTAACAAAGTATTTGCACGAAATTGGATAAAAATACTTCAAGCCAAGGTTCAAATCATCATTATATCATTTTTGCACCTACCTACTAAGAAAATTCTTGCATTACGTTATCATATTGTTTGAAGAGAGTATCTAATATATTAAAAATTTCTAATAAATTATTAATCGTAACGCGATACCATCGATATAGAATTATAAAAACATTTCTCTAGTTTCTTTCTTATTATCTGCGTTATCGATACATCTTCCTTAACTTAAACACCCTATCTATCTCTTCCGTAATGTAGCAATAATGAGTAAAATATCGATATCATCCTCTTTCGCTACGTCTGTACTTGGAGGGTTAATTGGTGAGAAGAGCCGATGAGATTTCACGATACTTTCGTCATTCCCGCTGATCCATCGTTCTTTCCTCCATCGACCCATGCTTTACGGAACAGAAGAATCAGAGGAGATATCCTCCGCAGATTTGTGCGCGCTCGCGCGGATGGTACAGCATCCGTAATGAGCGGCAGAAGGGAGAGAACGTCGATTGCAAATCTCAATGCTGAATAATCGAGATCTTTCTCGCTTGCGTCTCCTCCTTCTCGTACCTTCTCGAGTCAATATCTACCTGCTGAACAGCATACCCTGGCCTATCGCTTGTAGGCTTTTCGTTTTTAGTATCGACCAAAGCATCTGCACGTGAAGGTTTGTGATTTTACGTCCGCTTGAGACGTAAAAATCACAAATCTCCGCGTCCGCTTGGGTTAAAAGCCCAATACTTACTTGCACTGATCTCCCTCTCTTTCGTGACTTCTGATTAAGAGAATTTTCCAAAATATTAGAAATACATCTTTAAGCTACAGTAGAAATTATCTTCATCATTGAAAATTTTTTCAATATATTTTAATATATCATAATAATTACATTTTACATCACATTCTTAATAAAAATTGGTTTAAAATTAAACTGAAAATTATTCTTATATAATATTCCATTAAAATTCAACATGGTTAAGAGAAAAAGATAAACGTGAAGTAAACAGATTATTTGTAACATATAAAAAGGAACTGTCGCAATTCCTTTTTGTTTATTCGCTTAGGAAATCTCCCTGAAAGCATAACTTCCATAAGAAAAGAGAAAACGATTGTATTTCGCATCGCTTAACAGGCATTTACGCAGAATTTATCGAGACACCCTGTATAGTTCCTTTAGAGCGCGCACAAAGAACCGTGACGGATTTCAAAAAGGAGCGTGTCAATTCGGAAGACGGACTCTTCTTTTCCGGTGCCCGGGATCGTCTCGCGCGGTTGTTGCGCGAGCACTGTAATTATTATGACGCCCGTACAACAGAACAGAGAATTCAGTCTCTCTCTTTCTCTCTCTCACTCTCACTCTCACTCTCACTCTCTCACTATAGCTTTGTACGGCTAATTATCATTCGTGCACGACGCTTGACTCTACGATCTCGCCTCGACGGACGCTAACGAGTCGCGTTCTCCATCGTAAATGGAAGCGCAGTCTCCTTGCGTGTATCAAAGCGTTCCATTGCAATTATCGAGATCATCCGTCGTCGACTAATCATCAACAGTAGCAGGTCACTGATACCGGTAATCAGAGGAATAATTTGCCGTGCCATAAATCGAGACCTCTATCTGCCATTGCGTCTTCGATCGAGTGTTCAACCGCGAACTTTCCACGGTGATTATTCGGACAATGATCGTTCTCTTTGACGTAAAAGAGTAAGATATTCCTTCGTAACATGCTTATTATGTCTTATCAGTCTTCTGGAAAACTGGGAATATTGAAAAACATCGGAAAATTTTTCTTGCATTAAAAATATTAGAAAATCTTGACATACTATTATTGAAATTCTCGTTTTTATTTTTTATTGCCATTTTTTAATTATAAACTTTAGTTATTGATTATTTCTTTGTTGCCTTAAAAGGTGCACTTGAAGGTGTATTTAAGAAGTGTTTAAGGATTTAAAGAAAAACTTTATCTACTTTCTATTATGTAAACATATGTTTCTACAAAAGTATTAGATTTATTTATCTCTTTTTAAGGCTGACAGTTATTGATGAGTTAAAGAATCGTTCCACTTAAAATCTAAATTAACGTCGCTGTTGGAACTGTGAAGAAAGTCATCTTGCCTTTTAGGTAAACCGTAAAGTAGGGTCGCCAAGTATTTTCTCGACTTCCTCGCTCTTCGTCAAAAGAAAGTCTGTACGAAATTGTGGAACAATCTGAGGTAGAAACTTTAGCATCTTCAGCATCCGCTCTTTTTTCCCCCCCGTACGCTTTTATGCATCACGCGCGATCGATGGAAAGTTCTTCTCTATGAGCAGTTAAGAGCAGCGCATAATTTATCCAAAGAGCGATAAGCCCCGCTGCTCGACCGCGCATTATCATACAGCCTTGTTACGTATGCAGAAGAATATTGCATGAAACATTCATAGATATATATGTGTGTATATATATATAATATATTATATATATATATATAATATCTATGTACAATCTATGATTGTACATGTATATATACATATATATGTATACCTATATATATATATATGTGAATAAACAAGCTTTTTTCCCCGCGGCTTGCGAACAAGCGACCTGACGAATGGACGGGCGCATCGCGCTACTTCGCGAAAAACTGTAGCTGGTCGCCTCGTGCCGACGTTTGTTTTTTCGTCAGGATAAAATGTATAAAGAGTTTCAGCGCGCATGATCAAAGCCGGCGGGGAAAAAGCAACCTGGAAAATACACTTTTTTAATTAAATTGCGTCGGAGCCCTTTTGAGGAAGTTAGGAGTCTCGGTGGTCCTATCCTCCCTCTCTCTCTCTCTCTCTCTCTCTCTCTCTCTCTCTCTCTCTATTCCTTCTTTTTTCTCTCTTTCTCCACTTGTCTAGTTTTATTTACTTGTGTAGGTGCAACGTACGCACGGTGGATGGGCAGTAAATTAAATGCGCACGTTAAAGCCCGAAAAACCGAGACGACGGTGACGGACAGTCAATAGCATTTTCAAAGAGAAGGCGATTGTGCAACGGCTTTATAATGATCGTTGTGTTTGTCGCCGAAACAAAATCTCCGTAAAGTTTCATATTATTTAATCATTTCTTATAGAGCGTTGAACACCAAATTCTCTCACGCTTGTTTCTAAGTGATATTTAAGATAGCGTAACACTACCTACGGCTATTTTTCTTTGATTGAAAGCTCCATTTCAATTCTATCGGAGCCTGAGTCATTTGCAGATCGTATTCCAAACTGTTTATCACGGCGCTTGCATCCGGCAAGGTAGAGTTTTGACTAAACTTGTATTTAATGTAAAAAATCGTTAAGGAATAAAAATAAAAGGTACTCTTTGAGAGTCAAACGCGGTTGTACGTGAGTTAACATGTAATATTTAATTATGTAACATTTAATTAATAATTAATTATTAATTAACAAATTATAAATTGTACGTTTCGATTCTACTTTGAGCCATCTTCAGCGACGCAGTGAAATAAATAAGTAATCCAAAAAATGTGAGCTTAACAAACTGAAGTTTCGAAAAAGACATTGGAAACTGAGATGATTTTTAAGCGGCTTTTGTACAATAATAATTGAAAAATTTATTAAAATTTATTAAAATTAAAAAAAATTTATTAAAAAGTTGGTGTGTCCATATGATTAAACATCGATTAAACACGGTTCTTTGGACAAACCTTTGGACAAACCTTTTTACCTCAAAACAAAATGGTTTTAAAATATGACAATAAAAATATAACGTATTTACAGTAAAGGAAGATTTAATTCAGCAAATATTTAACTATTTTATGTGAATTAATTAACGTGATACGATGCATTTGCGTATTACAGCATACATGCAATAATAAAATGAATTCATATTTTCTATATTAATTTGAATATTTTTCATTATCAGTTTCTGGATTTTGCAATCGAGCGGAAGATACTTGAACAGGCAAGCGTTGAAATAATAATTTTATATTGTTTTTGTAAATATAATTTTGTATAATATAACCATTTTCGCAAGGAAATTCATGCTACGAAATTGTCGTCGATATGCTCCGAATTGCAGAGAAGTAGTTTCGGAAATCAGATATTCGGTCTTTGTGCACGTATAACTGCAATCTATCGGGTAGAATCGGGCAAATTTCTCTACTCGCCACTGTCCGTGTGTAACGACGAAAGACTTCGGCTGACTTACTCGTGTAGCAGCAGGTCGTTCGAGACAAAGACGCGCGCGTCGCGAATCGCTCGGAGCGAAATATACAGGAATGCGTTACAAAGTGCACGCTCGCGCGAGTACGGGGCCGCATGCCGAGGGCGCATCTCCAATCGCATCGTCCCGCGTTCGAGCTCTCCGTGAGTAAAGGAGTGCTCTTGTGGAAACGATGTGGCTTCGCCGTCGACGCGTAACAGCTTTCCTCGCGCCGTTTCAGGTCCATCGTAACTGGTAGAATTTGTGAGCTCCGCTCAGCTCGGGACTCAATGTTGCGCGAACACGCAGAAACAACTCTTATCGTTTGTTTGCAACAATAAAACTGCGACAACTGTCGCAAAGATCCGCGGCATCGGATGTTGAACCCGTCAACTTTATAACGGTTTAAACTACCGTAGCCTGCATCTCGGGGAATGTATCGATATCATCATTCGTTCGAAAAAACACCTTTTTTTATAAAATTTAAGATAAGGTGCATTTGCATAATTACGTGAACCAAATTTAATACATCATAATGATGTTATGTTACGCACTGTTATGTGCTGGAAAGGTGAAATCTGTAACTTAAATAAATATCTGCGCAGAATAGAAATTCCCGTCGTTGCTGCAATCTTGAAAAAGTCAATCTTTCGATTCCGTGAGAGATAAACTAAGACGCAACGTTTTTTCACGGTCCCTTTTCTTTCTCGAGTGGAGTGGAAATATATGGCTTACCAGACACTACCATCCCGCCCCAACCGACGACCCATTTATCGCTTATAACTGCCGCGCGATAGCGGAGACTTCGCCGCGATTTCCACGGTAATGCCGTGTCCACCCAGCAACAATAATTCATTGCTGTTGCGATCCAATGTCCACCGTACGTTGTGCTATCGCGCGCTTGCCCGCCATAACTCTAGCCGGAAAAGCGCGAAAGGGCAGAAGGGACAGTGTCTCGGTGTCTCTGTGGCGCGGTCTCGAAGAAATTAAAACTTGCTTTGCGTCAGGGGAAGGTATCAAGCCTTGTGTACAAGTTGTTGCACCGCCATCGAAGTTGCCGCGACCTAAGACGCCACAGGGTTTGGCGCGGCGGTCTCTCTTCGGCCAAGTATGGGCCGAGGAGGGGGAAGATAAAAGAGGAAAACGAGAGGAAGGACCACAGTGATCCACGAGCGAGAGGAAGACGGAAGAAGCCCCCGGAGGAATTTAACGCATGGATGAAGCCGTACGAGGAAGGACGAGTGTACCTGTACGCTACACGTGCGCGCGCGCGCGCCTTCACCTGTGTGTGCGACGTAAAGTAAATAAGTTCTCTCTGTCCTATTCGTATCGGATCGTAGCATAGCCATCTCGCTCTCTCTCTCTCTCTTTCTCTCTCTCGCGCGTTTCCCCCGTGCCCCTATTCACACTCGTAGACGGGCGCTCACGTGCCCCAGGGGCAGGTTTTGAAACTTCTAAGCGGATTTCGTCTTGCCCGTCCGCTCGCCCACCCGCTCGTCCGTCGAGGAGGGCGACGTATACGGTCGTCAATCTTGCCCCGTGTAAAATTGGGCATTATTGTCCGCTACTCCGTATTGTATACCAACGCGCGCGCAAGGAAGCACCTACGTGACGGCACGCGAGTGCATCCAGGTGCTTCCTTCCGTGCAGGATAGGGAGATGCGCCAGCTGAACTTTTCATCGCTTTGCGTGTCGAAAGTGGAAGCTGGACGCGCGTTTCGCGAAAATTAGTATGTCCACCTTGACATTCTGATTGAGCGTTCTCACGATTCTAGGTAAGCGGGATATCGATTTCGAGAATGCAACATCTCCCCAAAGTATAACGATTTCAATAGAATCTCAAACAGCTTGTCGGAAAATTCAGAAGCGAATTTATGCGTGAAGCGAATAGATGCATGAAGGTGCTAACTCGCCTTGAAATGTTGTTTTTTTTTTATCTTTCATTCTTTCAAAGTATTATAATTATTTTAAATTTTATATATATATATATGTTTAATAGTTTTTGAAGCAATCTCGACTTTTAGTTTATAGAAACTCCTTAGAAAAGAACTTCAAATTTAATCCATATCTGAAACTTAGAATAATTTGCCTAAAAACTTTAAATATTACATACATCGCTGTAGAAATTTTTACTGTAAGAAAACCTTCTCGGATTATTGGAAAAGATTTAATC
This sequence comes from Tetramorium simillimum, assembly GCA_011636635.1. NCBI lineage: Eukaryota > Metazoa > Arthropoda > Insecta > Hymenoptera > Formicidae > Tetramorium > Tetramorium simillimum. Next base: position 774 of record VBVQ01000805.1, on the reverse strand, counting down.
CTCTTCTCCTTACATCGTCGTTCGATGTAGCTGCTCTTGACAGTGTATAGGAGCTAAGGACCCGAATTATCACGAGTGTTACAATTGTTCCTTGTTACAATTGGCCACGAACTCCCCCTACCTGGAAGCACTTAATTTCCGTAAGTGAGATCTCTTGTGCGGAGGTCATTAGTCGTACTTGTGTTAAGTCTTCACAGTCGAGTGTTTATTAAGCTCGCAATGATAACTGGTCTGTTTATGCTTTATAAACCTAAAACATCATTTCTTTCAGATTTTCTAAATCTAGAAATTCATTTTCAGATTATTTTAAATTCATAATCTATTTTAAAAAGTGGAAATAATGTTATAAAACAATACAAAGCTTTATAAGCTATATAATTATTATAATTATATTGAAGGCTCAGAATTGTTTTTAGATCTATTTAATGAAAGATTTAGATAAATTTCGGTAAAACCGTTCTTCCCCGCCCCCCCGCGTGCAATTTTTAATATATAAAATAATTACATAGATTAAGTATTTAATGAATTAAATAGAGAATACGTGTGAAAACACGGGATAGTTTTATAATATGTATGTCTTTATCTTTAATTAAATCTTTGGAAATAATCTTTTCAATTATGCTGAAACATGTTTTCAAACATTATCTTTCTCCATAAATATCAAACAATATTAAATAATCGAAAATAATTGAAGATATTTAATACTTTTTGGATCTTGTATTAAACTCATAACAGATTTGCTTTTAATTTTTATTTTATGACAATTCATTATGA
>VBVQ01000804.1:0-47141 GCA_011636635.1 Tetramorium simillimum | reverse complement strand
GAGCGGGAGGGGGACTAAGGGGAGGGCCAGGAATCACGCGGACATAAACTGTCCTACGCCGTTACGTGTGCTTTCAGCAGAGCCGAAGCCGAGGAAAAATGGTGGCCATATTCTCCTAGCCTTCGAGCCTGGCTATCTTCCACTTTGTTACGATTCGAAAACCCTGTGCCTCCGGTAGCTCTCTCGTTTCGGTGATTTATGTAACGCCGCCTCCTCCCTTGGTATCTCGCTCCCGTTTTTTCTCGCGTTTGTATCGCTCCAGCAACTCGGCCGCCGCCGCCGCCGCCGCCGTCGTCGCCCGACGTCGTTGTCGTCGCCGTCGCCCGTCGTCCCTGATGGAACAGGCACTTGGCTGCGTCGTATCGCGCCGCCGGAAATGCGCCGCGCGTTTCGTGGCTTAGGCCTCGCGTTCGCGTGACGACGTGCTTTCGTGGGCATAAATCTTCGGGAGGGCTTCGAGGGTACCCCGCCTCGTGAGCAGCGACCGACTCCCGTCCTACCGAGTACGGTGATATCTAGTTCCGGCCGCCCTGTTCTTCTGGGACCCGGGCCAGGAACAATGGAATTCTTTTGATAGCGAAACAAGCATTCCACGCGACACGCTGCATTTACATGCAACGTGCGCAAAACAGATTCCTTGGCGTAATAATGTATGTCACGGATGAAGAATAATTAAAAAATTGTCACGATTACGAGCGTGTTTAAAGAAGAAATTCCGCAGAGAATATCTTCAATATTTCTTACCGATAAAAGCATACCTACACATGTATATTTATTTAGTCAAATTGGATTATTAATAATGCGTTACTTTTTTTTTACGTATAATATAATCGGAAAAATCTTGTAGGATTGATCAAATATTTTGGTTATTATAAGTTAACAAGTATTGAGTTCTATTAGTATAATAACCAGAATTTAATCAATCCTAACAAGATTTTCTGATTCGTCCGTTTTTAACCAGAATTTTTTTTCAGTGTATTATTTTGGAAATTATATTTTTTAGTCCGGAAACGACATTTAACAAATATAGTGATTTCTAAATTGTCTCAACTTCTCAAATTTGAAAAGTTTCCCTGTTCTTACTACTTCCGTTAAGATCTTTTCATTGATGTAACACTCATTTTTTAACGACACAGAGTTTTTCAGTTTCCTTGTGTAGAATGATTTGGTTTAAAGCGGATGAAGTAAGGAGAAAAGACAAACTACCGCTCGCGATAGAAATGATAACAATCTTTCTCGGGAAACTTTTGTTTTCGCTGCATTAACATAGTCGTTAAAATACAACTAGGTCGCTACGAAGATTATGTCTTATTAATTCATCTGTTTGTGGCGAAGGTGCTATATTTCAATCTTCTTTCAAAGCGGAGCACATTATGCCGCGCAACTCGGAAACTTTCGCACTTTAAGCGAACCCACGCCTCTTCGAACGCACGCCTCTTCGAGAAAAAAGTTATTCGTTAACGCAAGAATTCTTCTACCAACTTCTTTTTCCGCGAACGCGCTTCTGGTGATCGCGCACGAAAATATCTGGCACATCTCGCGTCTCTTAAAATATCAGTGCAGGCGGCAGTATCGCGATATCGAATTCCCATGGAGAAGTTCGGCAGTCGATCTGCCTCAGAGAGATATTATTCTGTCGTATGCGAATCGGGGAGAACGTGGCGATAACGAAAATCTATTTCGCCGCTTCCGCGTTCCGTGTCGAGCGTGTGAACGTTGCTCCCTATATTTAGCTGCACACACGAATGTGCCGCATGCATGAACACCTGCACCGTCGCACGTAATACACATATATCTGCGCGACGTAGATATATATGCATTTATGTGCATACGATACCTCGGTATGCGTGCGTGTACACGGACGCGATTTTCAGTCCCGATTCATCGAATATCAGCGACGTTGACATATCGGGGCTTCCTATCTCTCTCTATTCCTCATACTGTCAGGAAATCGTGAGCAACCGAAACGAATTCTCCGTTAACGATCGCGGAGATTCGCCCATGAAATCGTCATTGACACGGGCGTGACTCACCTTTCAAATTTTCACGGGCGCGCTTGATTCGACGAGTATATTCAAATTTTCCCATCAATTTTCACCAACGTCGACATGTAAATGCGCATTTTCTGATTGCCCGCCACCTATAACACGCTTATTTTTTTTCCATCTGTAAGAAAGGGTAGTTAAAAGATGCAAAGAAGTATGAAATATTCTGCACTTGATGAAATAATTCATACTTTTTATCATGGTACCAGAAAATATACTGTATTTCACATTCAGTACCATTATTGTGGTACTTGATAGAAAATTAAACATTATCACGAAGGTGTTTCTAGGTATAATATGATGCTAAAAAATCCTCAGCGTTGAATATCTTTCTTGGTAAATACAATACATACGTGTTGTACTTACCAATTTTTTCCCTCGAAACAAGACTCGGGCTTTACAGCCAAGTACCACAAACTTAATTCTCAAGTTGTTATACTGAAAGTGTGTCACGTCGTATTATTCCATGGACAGGTAGATAAAAGAATTGTGTGACACGATGGCAATAGAAAAGATTCGTCAGAGAGCACATCTGCTAGAGATATTCTATTTAATTGGTGCAATATGGTCATAAACAGATTTGACACATACAATTTTTTACAAAAATGCTATTTCTACTTTTCCGAAGCGCACGTTTTAATATCGCGAGAAAACATATTTTTATGTTTTTCGATAATAGTTATTAACGGGTATTGATCAGACGTACACATATGACGACATTTGTTAAAACAATGCTGGTCAAAATATAGAAATATAGGTACCTTTATTCGTTAGCGACGGACTCGATTTTTCATATCTGCTACATCGGGCACCGCCGCTGTTAGAGGAACTTTTCAGTTCTCGTTGTTCCGAAAAATCACGAAACTCTCTCTCTAACGACCGCCGAGCGCCGCGCTGGATATCGATACATTCACTACATGACTCGAAGTTTTAGATTCGTTGACAACGCCGAATTCTGTCAGTGTAGCGCAACGAAAAAACGTTGGGTCGCTTAACATGACCCGCGAGACAAATATTCGCCCGAGATAGTTTCCGGTCGAGTCGACGGCGAATTGTGCGGGCTGTCGGCGCTGAAATATGATCGCCCAGACAATTTTCATCGCCATTCCCTACGTTGCCGTGCAGGTTTTGTAGAAAAGTTTCTAAATTGTTGGGGATATTAATGTTCCCTTGTTCTCCGTTGCGATAGAATCGTCGGAGGATTGATCAAATTGTTATTATTTATGCGATGTGTGTACACGCGCTTTGTAGGACTTGGATCGCCATGCGAGATTCGCGATAATGATATAAAATTTTTTTTAATATTAAACGAGAGAAAAATCAAGATAATCCTCAACACTGTCGCGTAATACATGGAAATAATATATAGAAATATGTACAAGTAGAAATACACACCGAGACCATTTTATATGCTAATCCTTATCTCGTACGTGAAGAACGTTGCGAAATATACGACCGCGTTCCAGCGGGTCGAAACATTTTAATTATCTCAAGAGAAATTCAAATGTTGATATCGTCGTATAACTTATATGATCCCCTCACGGCTCATCTTTACGTCCGAGCCGCGTATAATAATTCACTTGAAACGAGTGTATTAGCACGGTGGGTACACGACAATGAAACACGTCATCTTATGTTATTTCGGCCGTAAAGAGAAATATACGAGGCACATTACGGGCCCGGGCTTTAAAGAAGAGTGATCAAGCGCCGTCGAAGCGTCGAAAATGGGATTGTACCATTTGCAGATTGAGTTTGACTCCTCGAAGGCGTCCCGTGGGATCGACCCGGATGTATCCCGACTCTCCTTCCCATTTACTCGCGTTAAGCAAGGGCGAGATAAGGTGATGCGATATTATAAATGTACATGCCGGTACCGCTTTATCTCAGTTATCGCTCTTGATGTCGGACTATGAAAAAAAAGATCGTCGATCGACGCGGTCGCACCTAACATACACACAGTAGCTATTGTAAGGGACCAAAAAAAAAAGAGAAAATCTTAAATTAATGGAGGATCGTGGTAAAGATAGAGACTCTGAGAGAAGATAAGAGCTGCAATGTAATTTATAATGCGATGGCTGCCATTAAATTTCGATGATGACTTTATACACGTCGTTAACTCTTATCAGATATTTTCTTACTGTCAGACGGCCAGGTGTTTTATATCGAAACATTGAAACGGTTTAGACTTGAATTATAAATACAATGCAGTTGACATATCGCATTAGTTTTAATATAATATTACAATGTTGTTGGAAAAAACAAACGTCGGAAAAGTTCTCAGAACGGATGGCGCACAAAGCAGTCGCGTTGGAATGTTAATTTAGATTATTTTAATCAAAAAATACAAAGTATCTTTAATTTAACCGTTTTAATTGGAAAATTTTAATGAAGCTTATAATTTAAAGAAATCCAGAATAGATTGAGATAATGGAAATCAAAGAAGGCTTTTAAATATAATTTTACCTCGGAATTGTATATTTAATTTTTAATTAAATTATACACAACGAGAGCTCATTGATGGGTTGTAGAATCAATACAGATACTTTTTTTTAAGATGAGGTCGAAAATAAAATTACGCGGCAACTTCTTTTTTTTTCAGACAAAATTAGCTTATTACTATTTCACATTTTTTTATCTTTCAGCAGTAAAATATCATTGGTCAGTAAACTTCTTCTTTACTACTTACCATTCGTAAAATCGCAATTAGCCAGCAAGTCTAATCCCCGTGCCAGCTCAGATCTACTTGCATGCAGCGTATCGTTCATAAAATTCCTCGGCGCGTTCATGAGCTTCCGCGTTCGAGATTGGTGATCTTCCCCGGCACGGAATAATAACACAGTACGATTCCCGCACCACTCTCGAACGTTACTGTGATTCGGGAACGTTTTAATATCGATGGCTCGACATTCCGGGCTCGTATGGTACCATCTCGCCCCTATCCATCCCCCGTTCTCTCCGCGATGGTGCTATCCGTTCGCTTCGATCGCGTACGGCGCGTACGGAAAAAGGAAAAAGCTCCGCCCGCCCGCGTAAAATCGGACAGGCCAGCTGGAATTTTCACGGATCATTTAGCTGATGGCATATTCGGCAGCAGCATTCCCGGCATATTCGATAACAATGCCCGCAAGCTTGGAAGATAGGAGGAACGACGCCCGTGTGTATGGACGAGCGCGCGGATACGCGAATATGCGCCGTGCCTTCTCACATTGGCACGCTATAATCCGCGCTGGTAGAGCGTGTCTATGTGCACTCACTGCAGATGCAGTCCATGATAGTCATATACGTTATCTGTAAAGCTCGATCAAGCGAATGAACCGTGAGGACCAGGTCTCCTGTAAACTCGTTCCGACGACGGCACATAAGGTCAGAGTTCGATCTGCAAGAATACTTTTGCAACGCGAAGGCGACACTTCCTTGACTGATAAATTTACCTCAGCTTAATCTGCGGTAACGACAGATTGCTCGGCACAATGCAAAGAGAACGTGAAAATTTAATTATTCATTAAATTTATACATTTTTAGAACGCGCACGAATACAACATATATAAAGTATTTCAAGCAATGTAGGCTAATAAATCCAAGAGAAAAGAATAAGAAGTTATGATTATTTTTTCCAATACATTTATTTAGATTATACATATCGAATAATAATATAAATGCTAATTTGGAGAGGAATATCTTTTATCGCATTGTTTCGCGTGTAAAACTATTTCGAATAGTTTTGCAACGCGAAGGCGACACTTCCTTAACTGATAAATTTACTTTAGCTTAATCTGCGGTAACGACAGATTGCACGGCACGGTACAAGGAGAACATGAAAATTTAATTATTTATTAAAAGTATATTTTTAGAACGCACACGAATACAACGTACATAAAGTATCTCAACCAATGTAGGCAAATAAATAAGAAGAATAAAAAGTTATGATTATTTTTTTCCAACGCATTCGTTTAGATTATACATATCGAATGATAATATAAATGCTAATTTGGAGAGGGATATCTTTTATCACATTATATCGTGTCGTAAAGCTATTTCGAATACGTTTACAACAAATGTTAGAATACTTTTACAACGCGAAAGCGACATTTCCTTAAGTAATAAATTTTTTTTAAAACTTAAACTGCAATAACGGCAAATGACGATTGGATGGCGTGATATAAAAACGTAGAGGGTATATGAAAATTTTTAAAATGCCCCAAGCGCAAGGGTAAAGAACACATAAATTATCGTAGATATAATGTAAGCGAGTAAACAAGAAGAATAAAAGAAGCTATGATTATTTTTTTTTCTGCGTCTACTTAGATTATGTATTGAGTGATAATATAAATGCTAATTTGAAGATGGATATCTTTCACTATATTGTTATCACGTTATGAAGCTATTTCACTCTACAACAGTGCTGTTATCACGCTTCGAAGCTATTTTCTTGGGAACAAAGCGGCATATAACGAAAAAAAAAAGGAAAAAGAAGCATATACTTTTCGTAAGCATCTCGTCATATTTCCTAATCTTTTGTCTCTGGAAGCATGCCTATCGTCACCTACCGTGACCTGCCGTCAGCTACAATGACATATTTTCGAGCCGGGTTCCTGTAGTCCGTGCGGGAACATTTGTTTCCCGAATAGCCGGTGCCGCTCGCATAGCGGGTGTTTTTGTCTTTCGCCGGGTGACGTAATCGTTGCTCATTTCGCGTCTAATTAGCGTGGGGATTAGCCTCGAAACGGTCGTAAAATGTCGCGCGATGCGTGCGGCCGCCCAGTGCCATTTTATTCGTTTCGCGTTTCTCTTCACGGTCTCCCGAAAATGTAATAACGGTTATCATCGAAATCGCCATATCACGGGAAAATTTAATTAGTTTTTACCAGCTATTCTCGAAGCGCGACGGAGGGAGCTCGAACCAAAGCTGGGAGCACGCTGAGAGATAATAGAAGAAAGCAAGCGGGGCTCGTGCGCGGCCTGAATATAAATATGCCTTAAAGAAGAGGTAGAAGGTGATCGGCGCAGCGTTTTGTTGCGGCTGGGAAAATTCAGGTTTTCCAAGTGAAATCGGACGTAACCATCGTAGGATACAATATGTATGCGTGCGCGAACGTGTCCGAAATAACGATCGACTTCATCGTCGCGAAAAATTATGAATGAGAAACGCCGCGCACAAAGGGGATATGTGCAAATTACAAAATGGTTTTATTGATCGTAAGTAATTCAGCTCTGTAATATCTTTTGTGATCCAATATTTACCGTACACACATTATATCACATTTGCAAACACAGGCGGTGTATTTCTTCACGATTAATAACTAGGAATCGTTGGAAATTTCACTGTAAATTTTCCGTATTTATCGTGATAAAACAATAACCTTAATTGAATGGATTACTGGTCGGGCATTTTACAGAATTACGAAAGATATTTCGCAAGAAGCGCTTTAAAGCCGCAAAAACGAGAGGGGGGGGGGACGGGCGAACCGGGGGAGGAGCTTGACGCATCAATTTGTTAATAGCTATGGGAATTTCGCGTAAAAGGCAACGGGAAATTCTGTTCTATGGTCGGCCGAGCCGAACGATATCCGCTGGTGTTTTAGCCGAATGAAACAATGGACGCATATCTACGTGGCGTTGCAAGATATTGTCGTACGAAAATTATTGCGGGTTAACGGGGGCTGTGCCGGCCTCCCGTTTCTCCCACTCGCTTTAGGAAGTCTTTCCTTCCTATTCGCCGTGGCCCACTTCCAAATAACAAACACGCTGCGCGCGAAACGGCGTGGATGGTAGCTGCGGCGTGTGGCGGTAACGATCGCGAGTCATTAGCAATGCTAATGCACCTTTCGACTGATGAGGCGGCGTAATGCTCCTTGGTCGGCCCGTGGGCCGAACTCTCTTACCTCTCTCGTACATTTCTCGAGAAGACTACTTTAGAGTACCTATGCTAGGAGATGGCTGGTCGGTTCGTCGGTTAGCTGTCGTAAATTGTACCTAGGAAACTATTAACTTTATATATTAAGATCGCACACTCCATCTATTTAGAAAAAAAAAAAACCAAAGCTCAACGGTACATCGCATCGCATATCATTTTCTGAATTAAATCACTGAAAAAATTTATAATGAGATCAAGTATTTATAATAAAGATCTAATATTATTAATTCGTTCCATGTTATCACATTTTATTTTAAATTGAATCGAAATTTATTTTTATTATTATCATGGACCGATTTAATGATTGACATCTCTTTTCTATTCGATCGGCGACTTATTCGGACGATTTGCAGAACAGTCTATCATTTTCATTTTCTGACTAATGATGCGTTTTATTTCTCAATGACTTATTGTGAATATTATTAGATTTTAATATCTTAACTGTATCTATTATTTCTAATTGTAAATTATATTGTGTTTATTTTTAGTTATTGTTGCGTGTGATTTTTGTTTTTTGATCATATCTTATAATACTGAAGATGGCCTGATGTCAGTCTGAAACATCTTTTTTTTTATTTCTATATTATTTGAAATACATTGTTAGTACGTTTTCAATTGAATATTTTGTTTTAACTTCTTCGTCTCCTTGTATTCATTTTGATATTTTATTATCAGAGCCTTTATTTTTATTTATATTTTATTTTATTTCCAGTTTAACTATAAAAAGAGTGTTGTTATGTTATTTATACACGGAATATATTTTTTGAAAAAATAAATCATTATTGCAATTCTGTTATTTTATTATTTTGAACTGAGACTGATGATGCTTCATCATACTTTTGATTTTTTCTCTTTTGAAACAACATTGTAATAAACTATTTTATTTACATAGACAATGTTTAGATCAATTAAAATTAATTATTATAAGATAGTAAACCATGTAGTGAATTGCAATCGCAAAATTTTCCAATTTCTAGCAAATTCCTTGTTACGATCGGTGTTCACAAAAAACCGTAGAAAAAAGTACAAATTTTCTGATTAAGCACTTTCTAAGCAATGCATTTCCGAATATACGTTTACATTTCTTTGTTTAACAACAGGGCAGCACTACATTTCTACACCATGAATCTTTCACGTTCGAAGAAGGCACGTAAGGGAATTTTTACGACTCCCGGTACGCCGCTTTCTTTTATTTTTATGTTCAACTTACAGAACATCTGGAAACGTTGATGGCGCAATTAACGGGCGGAAGTGCTGCAACACGGTCAATATTATACCTATTGCCAGCAGAAGTCACTTCTCGAAATAACGAAATAATGAAAATGATCTTATTACAGAATCTCCGAAATATTTTATATTTTCGGATATTCAAATGAAACAGAATTCAATAAAGTTTTCGTTTTTATTGTAAATATTAATAGTAATAAAATACACTACAATGATAAAATATATTATATTTAAATTGGCAAAATTTAGTTTATTTTATCTCAGAAATTGAATTACATTCGATTTGGATTTTATCATGAATTGAGATAAATAGAAAATGCCGACCATGAATAAACGTGAAGAGAGGAGAAAGCGTTATTATCGATGTGTAACCGGGCAGATAACGATAAATAGAAATTTCGATAAATCAACCGTGATTCACAGTAAATGACTTGCGCATTGTATTATAAAACAATCCGATCTATTTAAATGTATGGTCGCGTGTATTTACAGCAATTAGCGCTGTTATGGAAATTCTATAAAATTCCGAAAATTTCTATAACCCTTTTATCTTGAGTGCAATCGCGAATGGACGCCGGATAAATAGCGTCTTCTTAAGCTACGGCGAAATTGGTTGCGAGGCTAAGCAGTCGTGATTTCATTTAAACGAAACTCGTGCTCGTCGAGCCGCGTAACTACGGATTGCGACGTGATTGCTACGCAAGGTTACGGAGGGCCTTGCTTGAAGCCAGGACATTGTTAACAGTATTGCTACCTAATTAACCGCAAACGCTTTCAGTGGATTTCGCCTGGTCTATTGTTTACATGCGGGCATGCCGACTATATGTATAGCAGTCCTCCATGACTGAACCAGCTGAAATATTTCCATGGAGATTCTCTCTCCCTTTGTGACACAGCCGTGCGTGTGGATATATGTATTTCAATGGATTTCCGGGGCATGTGTTCGCGACACGCGCGTGTCGGAACTAACACCTGATAATAACGCGATCATGTCTCTTATAAACTTCGTCATTGTTTCGTACGCGCGCGGAGTTTCGTTTTAAGATTTAATTAGCGAGCCAATGTACCCCACGGAATTCTTGACTTGAAAGATATATTTCTGGAATTTAATTTAGTAGGTTCGCTGTCGGAGCAACTAGCTTTGAAAATTCAGAAAATTGGCAGCCGAGGCGCCGACAGAATACGCCTTATGCATACGCATTTCCTGCGTATTCCATACGCTGTGTTGCAAGTATTTAATAATCGTCAACTAGATGTAATTTAATTTACAAAAACGTTTAAAAAATAATTCATTATTGATCTGTAAAACAATTACTTTTAGATTTGTTCGCTTTGGAAATTATTGCGTCCATTTGAATCAACAATCTTTCTATACATTGCTCTTCTTGTTCATTATTCCTAATTTTTTAAATATCTCATCAACTTCATGAATATAATATTTTAAAATAAAGTATTAAAGCGCAAAGTATTAAGATTTCTTTTGAAAGTGGAAACTGATATGGAATTATGACTATAGATTCTCTATTGTAATTATTAATGCTTTATCTTTTCTTAAATTTCATACATAAATCTTTCATGATTACAATTTCTCTTCCCAGAATCTATTAACCACCAATCTCCTCCCCTCTTCCGTGAGCTTCAAGAGCCCTGAAAAAATTACTTCCATTTTCTTCTGTCCACAAGAAGCTGCTATCGCGATAAAAGCTTCGTTGCAAAATAAGTTATTCATAATCAATACCGCGTGAACCTCGAACGAAGTAGTGTGCTCAGATTCAAAGATCGCCCGTAAATCAATCGCTGCGTCATTAATTTACAGGTAGGCGGCCGTTGATCTTGAAAGGAAACCAGGACGGGAAACCCATTAATTATATCATCCACATAATAAATCCATAATAATCGCGATGGATATACATATATATTATTTATATGTATGTATATATATAATATATCTTTTATTCGGATATCACTCTTACTGCCTTCCTCTCGATGCGTGCGAGGCAACCCCCACGACTTGCGCGGCTAGAAAAGCATAACGGGAACGTGCCCGTGCGTTTGTCACGCGAGCTACGTATATATACGTCGCGTCTACTACGTGTGCGTTCCTCGCGTGTCTTCACGCAACATACTTGCCATAAAAACGTTCGTAATAACTTCTAATATAATTCCTCGATTTTTCTCAGGCTGCGACAAGACAGGGGTGGCGGCGCTTGGTGCCCGAGAAATATGGTAACCAAGGAAGGCAAGGAATACCTAGAGGTGAATCTGCACGCTCCGCGTTTACTGACGTCCACCAAGACGCAGGGCAGATTCGGTAACGGCAACGGGGTCGAGTACACCGAGGAGTACTTTGTCGAGTATTGGCGGCCAGGGTTCAACAAGTGGGTGCGATGGAGGAATCGACGTGGTATAGAGGTAGGTACCGTCTGGCTAGGTCATCGATCGAATTGCGCCCGAGATTTCTTTCCCGGGTACCGTAAGCCCGAATTGACTGCACATCTGCAGATATTAGGTGATTCCCCAAATTTCTCCATCGATGTTTATGTACGAACATTTAAATTCACTTGAAGAATACGTACTTTTTATCGGACAACTAACAATGAACTCAACAATGAAAAATATTACCAAACGTACTACACTGTACGTCTTTTAATAACCTAAATAATATTACGCTTAATTTTTAATTTAGATAAATATTTGACGTTACATTATTATATACACATTTTACGTTATTACAAGAATGTATATATTTTAAGTCATTTACGTAAAATCTTCGCAGAAAATTGCTCTCTCTTTCTTTCGCATTTTTATTTTTGAATGATTACGTTTGCACAAGATTCGATATTGCAATTCATTTCAACAGACGATACTGCAAAAAATCATCACACTTTTCAATTGAATTTCATTTTAAGTTCGCGGCGCTATGCTGAAATTCGATTCTTTTCGGCGCCTTGTGTGGGTTTTATGCAGGCGTTATACGGTTGGAATTGAAGATGAAATATTGGAAAATCGTAGAACGAAATTTATTTTCAGCCAATAAATCTCGTCATTTCATGTCACATTGTAAAGACGGATTGCCCGATATAGCGTTCAATGCAGCTTGCACTGTACTAATCTTACGTATATATCATTGAACTAATCTCCATTTGTCATCACTCACGTGATGCTCTTTTCGCTATAATGATTTATCTACCGATTCGCTTACTTATAATTACTATGTAGCTAAATATTAATGTCCCTATTTCACTTTATATATATATATGCCACATATGTCGAGGGGAAATTAGCAGATTCCGTACGAAACGACTCGATTTCCTGGATTTAACTCAAGTTCCCACTCCTGGCTTATTCAGCATAGCAAGTTACGAATTGATAAAGCTACTGCCATCTACTTTTAGTCCGATATGGTGGAGGATAAAATGATTTCTGTATTTAATACATGCTATAATCATTTTACCATATTCTGATAAGTTTTCATTTACATAATAAAATCTCACAGAAGGATTTTCTTAGAGAGCTGTGACCCTTACTTAAAGATTTAGATTTGCCTATTGATCCAGTAACTATATATGTTGACAATATGTAGAAGAAGGTTTTAGTATGATTCTATAACACAAAAATACAAATTTAGAGATTCTGTTTAGTAATTACATTAAATAGAAATGCAATTGTTTAACCCGACAGACTTTAGAAGCGTATTTTATAATTTATGCTTTCAAAATTTTTGAGATTATCTCGAGAGTATTCATTATATCCTTTTATAGAGAAAATTGTCTTTATATTATTCATATTTTTTTATATTTGATGAACCTAAGTTATTAGATATAATAATTAATTTACTGATAAATCTCAAGTAATTAAGAAATTAATAATAATCAATATTTAATTGTAAGTTAATTTATGAATATTATGAATATTATATGAATATAGAAATATAAAAATTTTATATATAAAATATGCGTCTCAATTACGTTATTATTCTTATAACGTCTGCATTATAGATCGTCATGTTAAATTTTTATAAAAAATATTGTGCGGAATTACAAGTCTTATTTTAATGGCCTCCACAGCATTAGTATTAATTTCCTTTTATCTAGGAAACGCCGTACACGATACGGGTATTGCATACATGAGAACCTCTGTCCCGGTTGAACGGCCATTACTGGATGCGACGTGTTAATTAACGTCTCTTTAGCATGATAATCCGTACGCGATATCCATTAGCCCGTCAAAATACATCACGGCGGTTAAGCGATTTGCTTGTGGCGACGAAACTACGCAAATTCTACGGATGTAATCTTAAATTCATGTCAGACAAGTGCGTTTCACGTGAATAGTTTTGATTCTGATACATTTCGTAAGAAATGTATTATTGAAGAATCGAGAGATAGGTAATTGTATAGATACAACAAGTCACAATCTTAAACTCTATGATATGAAAAAAAAAGGAAAATATGCGAGAGAAAGAGAGATCGCTAAGAGATATTGTGATAATCACACAAATCTGTCTATACGAGTCAAAAATTGCCAAATTGTGATATAATTATACAGCAATAATTATAATATGCATTTCCGTATTCCTTTAAGGATTTTGGTGATAAAATGACTTGTGAATTAGTCACAAAGGTAGAAGAAATTTCGTTCTAAATTGATCAAACGGCATAATTGAAGACGGGAAATCGGTAGTTAAAGCTATTCTATCGGACATCGAGTGCTGCTGCAGCTATTATCCTACGAGCCATAAGCTGCCATTGGTAAATGGAATTTTAATGGATGCACAATAAAGCGAGTGCATTTATTCCGCTTACCGAAACAGCGCGGTAAGTCATAATCAATCGTAACGAGCGCGGTTCATTTTTCAAATACTATCGGTAGATGTGCGTTCTCCACCGTGCTCACTATTACATTTTTTTTTTATTCCATTACGCGGAAAGTACATGCGCGCAAAACCTATTAATAATAACATAGAATCAATGAGTTCCATGATCAAGGGAGAAAAGCGGCATTGCTGTGCAGTCTTCAATAAAACCCACTGTTGGCTCTTTCTTCCATTTCCGGATAATAGAATTCGAAATCTCGTTTCTATGTTGATTCACCCATTCATGATTCTATCGCTGATAAGCATTCTTTATTTATTTCTGCAGTAATCATCTTGCTGAGTTCTCGCACGCGCGCGCTTCATCGTCCGACGCTCTATCTTCCCGTGAACATTATTCAATGCCCGCGTTATGATATTACCACGTATAAGTGTTAAAATTCACTCGCTCACGCGAATTTATTGCGCACCGTCGCAAATTGCCGGTCGTAATAGAAAAAAGATTACCTGAAGCGCCGGGATTTTTCAGTATTTACCTCGGCATCCGCAATATATTTCCTTCAAGAACTAATTTCGTCCGGGAGAGAGAGAGGGGGGGGCAACGGCTACGGGAGACTTATTACCTAGCTGCCTTACGGTCTCCCGATAAATAGAAAATCAAGAATCTCATCGGTAACGAACTTACTTCGATAGACTATCATAACTCACCTCCGGCTGGTACTCGTCGGAGGGTCGTCGTCTGGCCCCGCAGGAAAAGCTCCGTGACGCGGAAGTAATTTTCAACTCTGAACCGTGTCCTATCGTGGATGGCGAAGGCCTCGTTATTCGACCCCGCCGTCATCAGAAGGGCTCTGATATTCGCCATGGTTATCTCCCGCTAATCTCTCTCTCTCTCTTTCTCTCTCTCTCTTTCTCACTTAGGCCTTGCGCCACACCATATGCACGCGTGCACGTACAGCCACACATTCAACGTGCACACTTTTCGCCCTTCCTCCAGCGCGGTTCGTACTAGACGTTCTTCCCATTTTCACGCAGATTTGCTCAAAGCGAGAGAGCCCGCCGGAGATCCGAAGGCGGAGGAGAGACAGAACGGCCGGGAGCAAAAGAGGGAACACGAGCGTTTACCCTGCAGCCTCAATCTGGGCGGCATGTGATCTTTGTGCACGCGCGCGCGCGCGCGCGCACGCCTTCCTTTTGCTCCTTACACTTTGAATACTGGCGGGGAAAACGAACATTTCGAGACCTGAATGAGGAAACGAAAGGGGGATGTGCGCGAACACGTGAGGCGAAGAAAGAGAAAGATAGAGAGGAGAATAGGAAGAGCGACTACGTTATCGCGCCATTGTACGTGACCCGAGCTCTCCGCAGGCATTTTTCCACGGCATATATAGTCGCCGTTCTCCTACGTCTCAAACGAAACACGTAACGCGAAAGAGGGTTTTCCGGTATCCGGTCGAGCACTTGCTCGTTTTGTTACAGCGAAGATCAAGTGGAATTAATGCAGAAATAGAATGTGATAGTTAGAAATCGATGAGAGCGTGAGATCGTCACGTACGCCGGTAACGCTGAGAGTAAAGCGAATAATGTATTATGAACGTCTGGTCTGCATGTCTGATGTTGCATCGTCATATGATCTCCGCAATAATTTAAGGAACAAAAGAACTGTGAAGTTGTCGCGTCCGCAAATAATCCGCGACTATGCAATTATTCGTATATGTACGATCGTGCGGACATAGCGCGATGAAATACGATGAATATTACAGAAAGTCTGCCATAGGAGCATGATATATATATATTTTTACGTTCGCCGAGCTGACGCGTGCAACGAACCAGTTACATTTTTACACCAAAAAAAGCAGGCGACGGTCACCGGCTGCGACGTTACTCCAATAACGTAACAAAAATATAGAGCGCGAGTGTGTGTGTATGCCGTGCGCACGCGCGAGTGAGGGAGATTATGACTCGCTTCTTATGAGGTGCACGCGAATTAAGCCGGACAGGCCGGGCTCATCTAAATTCACGAAACGCCGGAGAGTAGCCGGACCTCGGGCTGCTGGATGCAACCTGATGGAAACGGAGCGGAATACGGCCAGCCAGCTAGCTAGGCG
Organism: Tetramorium simillimum; assembly: GCA_011636635.1. NCBI lineage: Eukaryota > Metazoa > Arthropoda > Insecta > Hymenoptera > Formicidae > Tetramorium > Tetramorium simillimum. Next base: position 31,034 of record VBVQ01000804.1, on the reverse strand, counting down.
CCTCTCCCTTTTACGTTCGGACGGCCGCTGTCGTGCCTGCGGCGGGACAATTGCCAACGGTGGACGTGTTTCATTAACGCCGACACACCGGCACGGACGAGGCTTTGTGAGAGAGGTACACCCATGGTAACTCGTATACGTCTTCCCTGTAATACGAGCAGTCCTCGCTGCGGCTCTTGAACATACCTACCTGTCGCGGCAGAGCTAAATGAATTTGTTTATTCTTTCACGGTGGAATTATATTTTTTCTCGCATTTTCCAACTTTCATATTATCCGGTATACCTTTTTATGGAAATTACATTTTCGGTGTTTCTTAGGATTGGAGCAGCGCCAATAAACCCTTTTTAAATCCGCTTTCTAAATCAACCGTGAAACTCGGGATTAAACGAACTTTTTAATTTCTGGTTGGTTCCTTACGTTCAAAGTGGACCTTTTTTAAATTTTGAAACCGAAAAATAATTCTCTATTTTTCAGAAAACTATAAAATATTTTCCGTCGAAATTTTCTACTTGTTTTCGCGCGAGACAAATTACATATTTTTTTTTCTATCGTATCACTATTGAATTAGGCCATGCTCTGTATATTCAAACCTTGCGGATTCCAGCAAAATGTTGATGATGCATACAAGAAACAAGACTCGGCAGTTTCTCTCAACGATAATATTCCCAGAGATGCAGTACGATAAATCCTATACACGAGATTTATTGCATAGCAGAATTCCACACTGCATTGCGAAATATATATCCTTATATTATATATGTATAAGTTTTAAACCATGTACGGTCAAGATTATATTGAAAGCTTAACAATTTGCAATAATATAAATCCTTGAAATGTGAGTTAATTTATGGAGTTACATTTAAATGATCAATTTGATCAAATGAAAAAAAATACTTCTCTCTAAAGCTTTTATAAGAAATGTGGCAATATTTAAAATAACGATTGTATCCCTCTTTTCTTGCGAATATACCAAGTCAATTCTTATGCGATTCCATAGTCGACTCCTTGAGCAATTCAAGACGCGGGATATCGGGAAGTGAGCCCCGCGCGAACACCGAAAACGTTTTTCCATTTCTCTTAGTCTGGCATGTTGGATGATGGCACACCCCCCACCCCCTGACGTAATCGACAAGTCGTCACTGCTGTTTGACTTGGTGACAGTTCGCTTAAGTCCACAGGTATCGGCGGTAATTTCCATCGAAATTTCAATCTCGTTTATCCGCAAAGTAACTTCCCTGAACGGCCGGTTCGTTGCAGTCATGCTAACTCTCCCTTCCCACCCGGTCGTGTTCCGCCACCCTTTCGCCCTTTTCACCCTCTCGTCCATCGTTCGGTCGGCCAACGTGGCGGCGTCACGACGTATCGAATTTTAATCAATCACCGACAGGGACAGCCAATTCCAGAGCCAATTAACATATTCATTCCGCGGCACCCGGCACCCCTTTTTTTCACCGATTTCAGCGAAATTCAAATTGCAATATGGCGAGCTATGCACCATTACGAAATACTGTTCGGCTCCCCAGTCATTACGCGGCGGTCATTACCGCGGATATTCGCGCACGGTAAAATGGCTCGAATGTACGGTATTAAAAAATAAACGAAACAAGAAATGGCTAAGAGCCGCCCTCATTATGCAACCACTGGCTGAACCAGTGACGCAGCGAATTTTGATATCACTACGTTATTACGTTAAAATTTTTACAGAGAAAAATTTCAGCGGAACAAGCGAGCGGAGGTTCCGCAAACAATATCTTGCACCTAATAAATTTTAAGGCGAAAGTTAAACAACTCGTGTTTACGGCTGTGTAATTAGATTTCACCGAGCCTTCACATTTTACGTCACGGGGATTGTGAGAAACGGCAAAATTGCGTAATTTATTATTTGGTCACGTGTGTACGTTCGAAATATAAACTTTGGTAACTCTATTTCGAAACGAAAAGTTCGATCTTAACGTTATCAGTAGCGAAGGTCCATCCCTAGTCGGGCGAATCAAGGAGAAAAGCGGTTCGGGCGAAGCGGAACAGCCACCGTTCCATTTTTCTACTGGATTTGCGGGATATACGCGTTTGATAAATCAACCATATTCCCTGAACGGGAAGAAAATACCATTTGGTTGTTTCAGTTCGACGGAATTAAAGAATACGATTGCACGTAGGAAACGTATACATATCTATCTATCTGCTACGCCCCTCTCTCTCTCTCTCTCTGCCATTTTTCATGGGAATTCAATAATCGATAGCCGTAGATGGAAGGTCGCCATAAAATTGCTCTTAATCCGCGCAGGTATGGCATAAATATGTGCAGATAAAATATATACGCTCGCGCTTTCCCTACTATGTGGACATATGTACATTGGGTTCTACCCGGTATCGATGGATTATGGATTATCGGTACGTACGGCCGTACGTGGACATGCTATTAGCGGATTACCGCATGAACCGGCGACAATTTTCCACGGTTATATTGTACGTGTACGCTCTCCTTCCTTTCACAGCGCCAGAGTCTCTTTTCCTCTGTCCCTCCTCTTCACTAGCCTCGTTAGAAATCCGATCTCGATAGAAGAGCGTTTCAATCCAGATGAGAGTACTCGGACAAGCTCACGAAAGCGCGGAAAGGTCAAATCCCCTTTTTCTTTCTACTTGCAGGCGAAGAGAGGGGTTGTTTCCCTCAGTTTTATACTTGTCGAGATACTCGCTTACATGAAAGAGAGAGAGAGAGAGAGAGAGAGAAAGAAACACTTGTCCTGTTTACTCGTGGATAGATTATACAGGGTGTCCTCGCTTTCTCGCGTGTGTACGAGTTGTTACGACCGCGTCTATGTAATTTATGCACCATGTAATGTTAATTTTATTAAACCATGTACTTTCCGCTAAATCGTATTTTAGTAGTGAAGTCGGAATAACACGCTTAGTAGAGAAGATCCCATTTTAATTGACATTAAATTAATTAGCATTAACTGAGGCAAAGGAGGGTTCCTTCCTCCTTGAATTAGGGATGTTACAATTAAACACTTGTTCGTTAGCAGAGTATTAGGGAACCTAATGTCAGCTACAGACAGATTAGGATGGAGCGGGCGTCGCCACAATGTCGCAAGTCATGGTAATTGTACGGTTAATAACAAGATTCTCGGTAGTTTGCTGAAAGAAAGTTTAATGCGTTAAATAATTCAGGCATCTACCTCACCTAGTGAAATATGCAAGTAAAAACCAATGAGCGTTTCAACATTACGTACAAGATGAACGGAATACGCACCGGAAACAATAGCCGATGGCTTCTCGTACTGATCATTAACGAAACGCGGCGCAAGACGTTATTCTTTGGTGTTGAGCTAAAGGCGTTAAAATGAAATAGTCTTCATTAGAGGAATGCAGAAAGCTTGATTTCGGCCGCAAACAGATTAGAAGCGGTCTCCTTTCCACGAGAGCGCTCTGGAGAAGTAATTGTCTACACGCTAGGCGGGCGGAAATAGGACGCGCCGCGTAAACCCGTTCCGCTTTTTCGCCTCCGTAAGACGATCCATCTACCCGAGTTACCTGCCTTCGACCTCTTGACCTCGGTAAGCTAATGAAAGCCATCTCGAGTTAGTGTATCATCAATTTTAATAGTAATTCTGCGTCGATTTTTAAATATATAATATAACGTCTTACTTACATAATACAAAGTTACGTATTATTATTATTAATAAATAAATCATCGTTGTCTTTCAAAAACTTGAAACAATAATCAACTTTTCTGCTAGTTTACCAGAGCAAGTTTTTTAGTTAGAGAAGATGATTACGACGATTTCCATAGAGCGATTACGATGCACGTTAAAGAAAACTGCGCGAGTAGATGGAACGATTTTCATTTACTTGGAAAATTATAGTTTTAAGAGATTGTTGGTTGCAAAGTTGGTATTCCTATAATTGTTTTAAAGTACATGGTACAGTCACATTTAAAACGGAGCAATCTCAAGCGGCTTGAGGCGAGACGGCCATAAACGCGCAAGCGTAACATAAACTTTCCTTCTTTCGTTGTCTTGCACCGAAATACGTTCGATCGACCCACTAACCTTCTCAGGTTCTCTCCTGAGAACTGTTTCTTTGCGCTTAGGGTGGAAGGAGATCTCAGGATAAGATGCGAGACTTTTTATTACCGAGGCGAAACGAGGTCAACTGTCCTGCGATATAAGCGAAATCGATGGAATTAATTGTTGGAATGAATATAAAAAAAAACCACCTGAAAATTCGTCGATATTGTATCGTAATACGATGCGAATTTTAATGCTGAGATGTACTAAAATTTAAAAGCACTACGTGTGGAATTTAATATACATATATGTATAATCGTAACAGAGCGTGAAATCTTGTAAAATTTCTACAATGCCTGTTAACATTTTTTACAGCTGTCACTTCACAATCGCAGTATCCGGTATTACGAATGAAGTATTTTGGGGATTTCAACAATAGGCATCACGACACCGTAAAATTTTATCTTCGATTTTGTTTAATAATCGCCATATGCAAAAAAATCCTAACAGTTATTAAAAATTTTGATATGGCCAATAATATAAAAAAAAAACACGACAATCATTTTCCATAATACGTAAGTAAAGAAAAGTTTAAACGATTTTTTTTTATTCGAATCACATAAAAGCTATATCTAAGATACATTTCAGTTTACTGTTTTAAAATTATTGAAGGAATAAAGACAACTAAAAATAAAAAAATTCTATATACACCGAAAAAAAATTCTGCTATTATAAACGAACAAATCAGAAAAATCTTGTAGGATTGATCAAATATTCTGGTTATTTGTAATAAGAATTCTGGTATGGAATTAGAAGTTATAAAGTAGTATTGAGTTCTATTATAATAACCAGAATATTTGATCAATCCTACAAGATTTTCTGATTCGTCCGTTTTAATCAGAATTTTTTTCAATGTATAATCAATCATTATGTGTACATGAAAAGACCTAGAAGGCCTAATTTAATATCAACAAACAACATCAATCAAGAGAGAATAATGCAGAGATATTATTCAGATATATTATTCATACATCTCTCAATTATTAGACATTTCCGAAATGTCATTTAGATGATGTCTATAATCGAAGCTATTCTCAGCTTCGTGCCGACAAATTATAGACCTCTGGCAAAGCGTTCGGGAGGAGATTCTACTTGCCGCTGGCGTAGACATCAATTTTATGTGTCGGTGAGACGATATCGTAGAAGCGTCTCTTACCCCGTGGCGGTCCTTATATATAGGTGTATTAATTATTCCTATCGCGTAGACCCCGGCCTGGCTTGTATTCCAGCACGTTGCAGTTGCAGTTGTAATGCATCCGCGGTCGGTCGTTTCGAGACGGCCGATATAGCGGAAACTCCACTCCGCCGTTGCGGCCCACCGTTCAAGAGGCACGTTCCATTTGCGTGCCGTTTACAACTTCGTGGGCCGTTTACAGCTGCGGACTTTCTATACCTACCGTCTGAACGTATTAAGATCACGATGCTATTAACATTAAATATTGTCCGCGCAATAATAAGAGTTGTGTTCGGATGAATTGGAATCAATTTTACAAGTTCTATCCTATCCCCTAATTTATATTCCACTTTTCTTATGTTACACAATATTCCTATTAATCTGTTGTTTCTTACACTCTGTACTAATAGAAGGGATATTGCGCGTATATAAAATAAATGAACAGAGGATAAATATCATACAAGGTCCGGAATACACGCCATGAAATATTCCACTGTCCAAAGTGCGCTGTAATTCTGAAATTCCAAAACGACGCTCTTGCCGGGCCCACGCCCGGGTGTTCCGGAGTTTCGACCTCTACCTCGGCGACTATGGACATCAGATACTGCGCTTTATATGATTAACGCGAAATAACAGATTCCTGGTTAGAAATTCTAATCGCGGCACTGCCGGTAACACAAATCAAAGCAAAGGCCAATGGTCGTTGATGTCCAGCTCGAACCACGGTCCGTTTCTGTGTATAGAGCATATTAACGTTTGTGTCATATCTACTTCGCTTGTGCACGGTGTTTAGACCGCACTCGGTTTTCGGTGCAGAGCTACAGATAGAGAGAGATAGAGAGAGACGCGCGAATACGGTATCGCGCGAATATTCATATTTCAACGCAGAGCGCTGCTCTCCGGGATGACGACGGTCAGCGTGTTTGGACGACCCAACGTGTCATGTTCGCTCTCTACACGATTCTACAATATAATCTATACAGCGATACAGATTATTTCATACTAACGTGAATAATAATTTGGTAATACATTGATTGTGCATATATAGAATATGCATTTATGTAAAAGGAAGATGAACAAATTGCGAGTTAGCAAAAGCTTCACAATTTTTGTAAAAACGAGAAAAATGTCATTTTCAAATTGATTATTGTTAATGATTTTTTAAAAAATGATGATAATAAATTTAAGAATGTGTGTATGTGTTATATTTTATAGATACATATATCAATAAACGCTTGTTAAAAAATAGAAAAAAAACTAAAATAAAAGTTTAATGAATTTCCATTAAAAAAGAAAGTAAAAGCTAATAAAAATAAAATTGAGGATAGAAATTAAGTTACTGTGATAAAGATGATAATAAAAATAATAGACTTAATAAATAACAATCTTGAAAAATTGATTACAGCATGTGAAAGAGGATATAAATGATCGTTAGAGCAGCCATCAAGCTCAATCTATTCTATCCATTTTGTAGAATATGATGGAATCAATACGAAAACAAATATATCAATCTGTTTGAACCAGTTTTCTGACTAGCTTCAATTTAAAAACAATAGATTTTACCATAATCACTACCCTACTTCTTGTCCTAAGGCCAGGAAAAGAAAAGAAAATTAGATAATTCTCCGAGGCAAATTTCAAGATATTATCATAGAAAATATCTTCTTTATACTTCACAGCTGTGTGTGTATGTGTGTGTTATTTAATGGTGTTATTATTCGTCGTGTGTATTATCAATGTTTTAGAACGCTGAGATAAGCTTATAATTACAGATAAAATTTTACGACGCGAATATAACGGGAGATGAGAACCACTAATCCATCCAAATGCTCAGAATGCAAAACAGAACAAGATACAGACACAGCTACTGAATTACATAGCGCCCCAAGCGAACACGGGGGGTGTAGATACAGTATTATTATCCCTAACATGTCTATCAGTGCACGCGGTAATATACACATATGTCGAATTTAAGACCTTGTTTCTCAAACAACCGGGTGAATCCTATCGGCAAGCTTGATCTCTTCCTCGGACGCGCGCGCTGACGTTCGTATTTCAATGTTAATCTCGTGTTCGTCGATGGCGACGCGACCTATGTACGTCTCTGCGACGCGATACGACATGAAGGACGTGAATGTGTATATGGCGCAAAGGGAAGGGAGGAGGAAAGGGAGGCCTGCTTCCAGTCCAGATTTAACGCTTGCATTTACATTTAGAGGAGGTTCACGACGGACCATTGTTTACTAATCGGATCCGGAAAATGGCGCTTCCGGCCCGTGAGATTCGTTCTTAGTGCTGTAAACATGTTCCAATGAACATCGGGCGGTCCCCTCGCTAAACGCAACTGTCGCATATCCTCATGCATCGTGATAAACAAATCGTGGACGTTATCTACCCTCAAATTCACGCGCAACTGCGAATTGACGCATTATATATGTATGTGTGGGTGTGTTTGGGTGCGTATGTTTTTGAAATTAAAATGGCATTTTGAGATTGAAACAGCAGACAAGTTTTGAAAGAAAAAAAAATACTACAATTGAAAACGTTATACATACATAGTCCGTGTAGCGATAGAATTAAAAATGTGTTTTTTTCAATGCTGTCTTTTGGAAAATTGTACAGTATAAAAAATTCGCAATGCTCTGAATAATAAACTAAAAAAAAATACATACAATGTAAAAAACAGGTTCTATACCAGACGTTATGAAATGCGCGCTTGTTTTCCTGCTTTTCAACCGGAACAGAAAATATCTGGGTGTGACTAAAGTTAACTATTTCACCGTGCGTCTCCATTGTGTATACATGGATATAATATATAAAAACCCGTCGCAAAAATATCGCGTGCGACGATGATACAAATTGTTGAATTCAAATTGCCGCTTTCCTCGGTAACACTGTCACATTTCTCTCGCCTTCCCTTTGTCGCGATAATTTTTGTCTACGCACGTATAGCGTATTAACAATTGTTTTGTTCTTCTCTGTTGCAGCTTCTGGCGGGCAATAACAATCCGCATACGGAGGAGGAACAGATCTTCGATCCAGCTATAGTCGCAACAAAAATCCGCTTTATCCCTTACACCTCTCATATGCGTACAGTATGTATGCGCGTAGAGCTTTATGGCTGTTCGTGGACGGGTGAGTGAAATATGTGCACACATTCCTTTTTTTTTTATCATGTTCCTCAAGCATCTATTTATTTGCAAGCAGCTCGCTGTCCACTTTGCTCACGGGCAACGAAAATATAGTCGGATCGGCGTATTTCAACCCATAATGTTTGCCATATATGGCAATATATTTTTTTATTGCAATTTTAACTGCTTGCAAATAAATGAAAAAAAATATTGCAGCCCGATCTGCAAAATTTTTATCACTAACGTGCACGCAAAATGGTGATGCAATATATAAAATTATTCGAGATGTAAAAAGATATAATGTAATATTTTTTTATCAAATTAGAGAGCCGTTACTCTCTGTCGTGTTAATAGCTACCGTGACAAATCAATTTCGCGCTATATATAAGTCAAGCCAATTATATGTGATTTCATCAGCACCTCCTGCCACTGTCACTTATAAAGATAAAATTGAAAACAAGCGGTAGAAATCCCTTTGGAATCGCTTGCGTGTCATCATGCATTTTATATTTTACGTTGGTTACGTAGTCCATTTTCCCGGAACTTTCTGACGAGAGACCGCAACGACTACAACTTCAACGGTAACTTAAATTTGTGCCCTAGCTCGTGGATGGGACCAGAAAAGGTATACGGAAAAGGAATACGAAGGGAATTTTTTATTCAGTGCCAGTATTCGATACAGATACAAATTTTACCGTAAAGTTCGACATCCCAATTTTCGTTTCTGTTTACTGAAGGAGACTTCAGTGTCCACAAAAAGAAAATCTTAACAACGTTATCGCTGTTAGATAACATCGTATGAAGATGTATGATGACGTAATTGGAGAGTATGTAATTAATTCGCATTTTGTTCGCCACAAGGATTTTGAACTTGAATTTTCGTGAATCGTCAACCTTCGCTGACTATCTGACAAGATGCCGATGTAGCGCGTCAGTCTCTCCCGAATCTGAGATTAACATAGATTTACGATCACCGTAGGCCGTGAGCCACAGCTGCGTCTACATTAATCCAACCACGACGAACTATGCGGCAGCCGCTAACTGTGTCATCCCTATATCCCCCCCCCCCCCCCGCCGACCATCGTTATATCGTTTAAACGCACAATTACAGCGGCTGCCAATAATATTGACTTGCAAAATAAATTGTGACTTACGAATGGCATTAGCAAACGTTCGGGCCATTACCGGGTAAGGACTATAACCATGCAAATGGCAGAAGGAAGATATATAGACGGGAGAAGACATAGAATTATGTTCTGTAATTATCGTAATGAGATATTTTCCACATTTGGCAAGGTTTTATCATTATTGTCGACGGTGATAAAACTGGAATAAATGGCTACAATAAATACGCTCGACACTCTTTTATTTCCAATTTTATTGATAAAAAAAAACTGTGCAAATCGAATCGATTTTTTACCTTGACGATACGTTCGAACCCGGTCTTTCTCAACCGTTTCGCGTAAACATCGCAAAGTGTGCGAGAGAAGCATATCTCTGCGCATATTTCATAGTGAAATCTGCGAAAACAATTTACCGCCATTGAACGGAAAAATGCCCGATTGGCATGAGCGAACGGCGCGACATTTCCCTCCCAAGTACAAAACCGTGTAACTCATTCGCGCTTATTGACGTCTGACAATCTAGGAGTACATTTTACTCCGACATAAGTCGCTTGCTTCGAAGCATTTTTAACGAAAAACTCCGCGCGAAACATCTCGCGGAATCACGAAGGAGAATCGTGTTGTAGTTATTGCACGGAGTTGTAGTTATTGCACGACACCGCGCCTCAGATCGATCCCGATAATCCCGCGGAGCGGCGAGATTAAAAATGTTGACCCTCATTACTTCCTTCCGACGTTGCGCGCTTTATCCTCCCCCCCGTAACCGTCCGCAATCTTATCACGTACTGTCGGGAGAAAACGTTCATGGCCCGACCACGTAGCAACGTGATGATGCATAGTTCAGGAGCTTATATATTCTTTATATCCGGCTTCACCTTATTCTTCCAGAGGGTCTCGTCTCGTATTCCATGCCCCAAGGAATCAAGAGGGGCTCCGAGGTTGACCTCTCCGACAGGACGTACGACGGCCGCGAAGAAGCGGGTTACCTCTCCGGGGGGCTCGGTCAACTTGTCGACGGGCAAAAGGGTCCCGACAACTTCAGATTGGACGTCAGCGGCAACGGAAAGGGTAAGAGGGCCTTCGCGCGCGCGGACTGCTTTTCGTGCTGGTGCGAGATTAGCGCCGGCGCTAGATCGTGTCTAGATTAGCGTGATAGAGCCGTCTTCGCGGGATACCCCGGCCCCCGCGCGAACCGTCCGGGTCTTCTTAATCTATCGGTATCTCACGCTATCTTACTCGTTAACTTCTTTCTTCGGGCTAAATAGCGGGGCTCGCGCGCGGCTCCCCCGCTGTAACTCCCCGCGCTGTAATGTTGCAAACGCGGATTGCACGCCTCCTCGAGCGATTACGCTCATGTTTCAGGACGCCTTACACACCTATTAATGTACGGTGCGGTGAAATAAGAGGGCGCGCAGCGCGTGTCTTGAATAACGCTAAAACACTATGTCAGCATCCTGTACGTAGCTGTTATGTATGAAATGCATTCCTCCTAGCGTAGCACATATATAATTTGAAATATGTGAATGCGCGACGAGAGAATTCTGTTAAAATATCTCGGATAGCTTCCGCTTTAGAACGGACATATTCGCTTCGTTATTTCATGAATTTTCAATTTACACGTGTTTCATACGCTTGATTTCATGCATCGAAAGCACATGCTACCTTTGCCAATATGTTTCCTTCTTTTTTTTTTGACGGATGCTTACCTTCCGGTTGATTTGCTCTCGCGATACATTCGACCAATCCGGAAAGTTTTTTTTCCCCCCGGATTTAATGAAGCAATGATTAATGCGCGTGACATCGACTGGAAGTAACACGTCGTCTGCGGTTCCAATAGCAACTGTTCTGCAGATACGCGCGGATTTTTATTCAGGGAAGCAAATGACCGTCAAAATTTAATTGAGAAGGATGTGTTCGTGTACGAAAGCGGTTTTTCAAACGATTGATCAGGTGCAATATTCGTCGGCGGCTACACCCACGCGAGACACGTCCGTTTTCGAGGCGCGTATGTCAGAATGAAAATGAAATTCTCCCGTCGGTCTACTCCAGGTGTGTGTAGGTGTGTAAACGAGAAAGTCGAAAGGGTCAGCGGAATCTAGAAAAGCCCGAGAGGGGCAGTGGAAGAGCTTGGGCTCCGGAGCCAAACGTGTTCCACAGCGCCCGCTCGAATCTGTTCCAATTTACATTTATATTGAACCGCGAGCTAGGCTGCAACCAGTCGCCGCTGTTTACTCGCCTTCTGGATACATTTGTGTCTTTCCATTTATGCCACGAGACACCCTCGCCGCCGGTGGTACACTCGGATACACCGTCGTACTTCCGCCTTCTTAAACTTTTAAACCCGGCAAAACTGCGTACAACTTCTCCCGACTCTCTTTAAACCGGGAAACACCGTCGTCCAATATTCCTGCAGTCGAGACGAATTTCTCACCCGAGATCGATATTTGCACTGGCACCTTCATTCGGAAGTTTTTAAAAATACTTGAGAAATATGTGACGGGGAATCGACGAGAAGTGAGAAAAGAAGAAAATTATAAAAATATATATAAAGATATTTATTATACATGAATTAATATTATATAATTATCAATCAACCGTCTAACTGGAAACGATAAATATCAGAATTTATAATGACTGCAACTATATTTATCACTAGGACATTGATATTCCGATACTTATTAATCGTATTTTAGAAATACGTTTATAAGAGAATTATAAGAGAAAGGAGGTTTTGATTTAACAAGAATTTATAATTTTATAAAGTCTTCCCGGGATATCATAAGAGAAACTTTCTCAATGCTACGAAACTTAAGTACTATAATTATCTATACCAATTTAAACAGTATAACGTCCTCATAACAAACTTCTGACTTGTTTAAGAAAGTATCGGTGAAACGTTTGTGGTAGTTGACAGCTCGCGGTCATCCTTATTTCTGGTTTACGAGCATTGTGTGCCCGTAACTATACAGTTCTCCCCGAAACGCTTTAAAGGGGAAAATCATCAACCGATGGAGGTGTTGGTACGGTATACCCGCCCGGCGTGGTTATCTTACGATCCTCGTGAAGGTTCAGAATTGATGGTAGATAGCGGCCGAAGGCGGCGACGACAGGAAACTGGAAACTATTTACTCGAGGGACGATATTAAGGGAGGAAGGGGGCTATATGAAAGCGGATAGGTCAGGGCGATATAACGCCACCGCGCGAACCCGGTATATTGTTGAAAACGGAAGGGACGATCGTAGTAGTTGTCGCACAGGAATCCAAACACAAAGTCGCGTGCGGGCGCACAATGCAAACTGCGTGATTGAAATTCTCGTAAGTTTTAATATACTCTAAGATTCTTTTACGTCGCTGCGACGAATCCCCGTGATTCTCTTCCGACAATATCGAAACGCCGAAGGAACGACACCGTATTCGGAATTAGAAGATTTCCTCCGTTTTTTTTCTTTCCTTTCCTGTGTGTTCGTAGCCGTGCCGTTCTCTTTTTAGAAATTTCATCAAGAAGCAAAGATAAAAGTAAAAGAGAAATTTATAGCATAAAGAACGGATTTTTCTAAAGCTTAGAAAAGCTTAATCTGCATATTTTATTAACTTTTTATAATATGTTAAACGAGATTTCGAGCAAAAGAGAAAAAAAATATATAAAAATGAAGAAATATTTAAAGATTATATAACTGTTATGAATTGTTAAAAAACCATGACAAAATATTTTTATTTTCTTTCACATTTATATTTATAAAAAACATGTATATTGAAATCACAGATCGAAGAATCAAAGTGTGTTGATGAAATTTAATAGTAAATATTGAATATCAAAAAATTAAATAATAAGCCAAATATTGAAAAATATTGAGAATATTCAAGTATTTTTGATGCGATAGACAACGCGAGCGGGTTAAATATGAATTTTCATTTTTTTTTTCATTATTAATTCCGGAAAGTACTGCGGGCAACGCATAAACAGCGATAAGCCGCGTTTGTGTATAGACATTCAAATGGCGGCAGAAAAACGCGGCTACGCGGCGGAGTTAGAGATTTCGGAGCCAATGTCGAAAGTAACAGGAGCATTTCTGAGAAGCGCATAACACCGCCCGTGCCGGCCAGGCTTTAGGGTTATTGCAGTCCATTTTCAATCCGCATATTCCCCGCGGGACACGTGTATTTCCACATGTACTCATATAGTGGGATCTAATGGCGAGACTCGCGCAATAACCTGCCGCGGCTGCCCCATTGCCCGAAACTCTTCCGTATCGCATACCACGCTTCTGCTATATACCAAGCGGAACATTTCCGGGAGAAATGAAGCGAGAGGAACAGAAAGCACGAAAACAAACTCGAAACGTAATTAACGTTTCGAGGAAGCATACGAGTCCCACGCGAGAGCTTAACTTGCGAATCTGAAACGGGTAATTTAAATTCTATTAAGCGAACACTCCCGCACGGTTTCTGGCAGCGTTACGTAACGCGGGGAAAACGTCTTTAAATCCCAAGAAAACTGCGAAGGTCACGTGCTTGCAAATTATTTAAGTTGCCGAGTTATCTATATTAAATTATCTTCGTTGTAAAACGGCAGCGCGGCACGGTACTCTCCCGCAGACTTTAAGTTATACGAAACTTCTTTTAGTATTACCTCATTGAAAATCAGTTTTTATTAGGTTTTTAGTGGAAAAATGAAATCTTTTACTTCTGCTCTTTCCCTGGATAGTACTTTGTATGATCTATTTATCGCTAATTGAAATTTAAACATTAACAACTTGCAACGTTTTAAAATCCTTGCTTCTCTCTCTCTCTCTCTCTCTCTCTCTCTCTCTCTCTCTCTCTCTCTCTCTCGTTATTATGTATTAAAGAATTAGAGAGTAAGTATACATATGTATGTAACATGTATTTACCGGGAATGTTAGACATTTGTTTTTTTTTTATGCATATGTTTTCCATTTACGCTACATTCAAATAAATTCGATATCACGCACGAATTGTCCACTATTCGCGTTACAGATTTTATTGTCTTGTTTATAGGTGCGTGCACCGCACCTATAAATGGTTTACCGTATCATACAACCTGCAACATAAAACTTTTTTTTTTTTAATTCAAACACGTATATCGGAACCTTTCTATGTGACATATATAGGTTACAATTTTTTTATTGGACACGTTCTCTCCGTGCGTAAAAGATGAATTTGATACAGCACATACGCAGACCTTCAATTATTGTTAAATATCAAAAGGCATAACACATTGACGAAACATAAAAAAATTGCATATGTATACTATATTAATATACATGACTATTCAACGATTTGGATCGATTTTTCGCAATCAATAGATTAATTTTAATCATCTTTTTATTGTAAAAGATCCGCATAAACGAATATTTCTTCTTATTGTAAATTTAATAATAATTCCCAGGGTTTCGTTAATTTAAGATCAAGGGTTTATGCATTTCATACAACTAACAGCACGGCTCTTATCTTGACTCTTATTTTCAAGATTCTCCAGCGAACTGCGAGGTGTTAATAACGAATAATTCGTTTGTGTTCAAGGATACGAATGGGTCGGTTGGCGAAACGACACACCCAACATGCTTGGACGTCCGGTGGAAATAACTTTCGAGTTCGACTACTCGAGGAACTTCACTGCCATACACCTACACATGAACAATTACTTCACGAAGGACGTGCAGGTATCGCCATTCGCGCCGTTACCGGTATTATTTCGGAAGTTACGAGCTTCAGGAACTACCGTAAATTTCACGATCACACATTTGCCAATGTCTTTTTCCCCCCCTCTCTCACTTTTACGCGGTTTTAAAAACATTTTCCCCGCGATTTAGAGCCGCGATTCTTGCAGCGACCCGTCGCCGTCGCGCCGCCTGTTCGCGAGCTTAGTGCTTTCATCGATGGCGGATTTCTCAGTGTCGTGCACTCTCGCCGAATTATTTCCATCTGCGCGGCTTATCTCCCCGAAACGAATTACGAGAGCGTAGCGTTTCCCCCCGCGCGTTGCTATAATACGTCATATATGCTATATAAGGTCCGATCTAATTCCACTTTACGAGCGATATGAACGTCCGTCTTACGACAGCCTCGAAGCGAAGAAACGATACGGTCACGCGCGACTATTTCCACCTCATTCGAACAGTCGTCCAGCCGCCTGATTTCATTTCCGTAAGGCGCTCGCACGTACACGATCTCTCTAAACTCCCTGCCCTCACAGGTCTTCTCCTACGCCAAGGTCTACCTCGGCACAGGTGGCAACCAGTTCACCGGCGAGCCTGTCCATTTCTCTTACATACCCGATCAGGTGCTCGAGCAGGCGCGCGAGGTCACCATAAAGCTGCATTCGCGCGCCGGCCGTTTCCTAAAGTTGCAGCTCTACTTCGCCGCGCGGTGGATCATGCTCAGCGAAGTAATCTTCGAGTCAGGTAAGAGAAAGATCGATCCGCCCGATTGCCCCTCCCCCTTCCCATCCCCGACCTTGCCATATCCCGCGCGCAGTCGAAATTTATCTTCTGGGTGTTACTTTCGGTGAGCACTCGCGCGCGCTCTCCGCGTCGCGTCGCGTCGGAACGACCGAGAGTAATGGCGAAGCTAAAACATCGTCTGGGACTTGTCCTTCTCCCCCCTCGGCGGCTCCCACCCGCGTTTATAGACGCACTTTTAGTTAAACGGAGAATCAAAGTAGGCGGTCCAGAAAATTGAAATCTAGAAATGGAACAGTTTCGCGCGGCGCGTCTTATCGCGGGCGCGCGATTCGACGCGATTTCCAATTTTAAGTGACACACTTTCGTCGAAGATATGAGCGCGGCGATACTGCCGACAGCGGAAGGAAGATCGTCCCGGAGCTCGCGCGCGCACGAGCTCCGGGAGAGAAAAATTATTCCGGCGGTATAATAGTTTCAAGAAAAATGCGCGCGGTAGATACGTACAACTATAAAACTGATATAAAGTAAACTTATTTTGTAGGGAATCTCACTGCTTTAGAACATGGATATAAAAAAAAAAGTATTTAATATGAGCAAATATCGATTAAACAGAAGTAACGAGAAGAAGCATCTAAAAAAGAACCGTGATACTAAAAATGTACTTTATCACCGTATTCACTACGCGAACACGGTTTTTGCTGCTTGCAAATTCAAGAACAAATTTCTTTTCTATTATTTTACTCCTTTTCTTTACAGATCGTAACGAAATGAGCGTAAAAAGTGTCAGCGTTAAGGGAAAATATTTTTCGCAATAACATATTTACTGTCGGAATTGCTCGGACAATAGCATCGTATCCCGTAAACAAAAGACAGTGCGAAACATTTAAAGTTTCTGAAATCGTTTAGTCCTACGTTGTTGTTCGCTCGACTTTAAAGCACCGCGGAGAGCAAAAAGCAGAAATATCCGCGGCACGTTGTGCGAATGAGAGCACGTGGTCGCGGACCGGAAACGAAACTTACTTACCGCACACATACACATTCGAATATATACTCTGAAAAAGTTTTGTCTCGAAAAGCCGGAATGTTGCACGAACCAGACGAGCGAAGCCGTCGTTAATCATTCTCTCAGTGCGCTGTGTTCTTTCCTTGACTATCCTTTCACGAAAGATAACTTCGGCAACGTAACGCTGAAGCGAGTGATTTTCTTTGTCACCGTATCAAGTGGCACATAAAACTTGCACGTATTTCATTTTCAAAGTCGTTTGTACGAAATTTTGTCACACTGTCTTTCTCAAATCGTGTAATTTTTTTCTATAAATTTCTATTAATATGTGCTATGTTAATTTATTTCAGAGTAACAATGTATTGTTAATATTTCCCGAAGTAGAATATCTTCTTTGTAAACTCACAAGCAAGAATAATGTACTGACTGTTAATTGTTTTTAATGTACAAATATTTTTCTATCTATTACTATTCTAGAAACAATAATTTTATTTACTCGGATAGAGAAAATAACTCGAGTCCTTACAATACAGATTCAGAGATAAAAAAAATCGATGCGCGGAAAATATCATAAAACGGAAAATACATTATCAATAGTGACGCGATCAAGAAATGTGTTGAATTAGAATTGAATAAGAATACATTATTTTGTTTAACATTTATGAGTTTGTAAAGCTATTACACTACAGCTTATTTAAAAAAGCCTTAAAAGTTCTTTAAATAAAACAAACAGGATCAAAACTGTAATCTCTCTTCTGTTCGCTATAAGTTTGAAAAACAAAAAAGTTCTTAAATTTTTTTAAAGGCGCGTTTCTCATCGCAGATGTGGCTTTACTGTGTAGCTTACAATTAGACCGTGTATTTCGCAGCATCGCGAGATTGGAGTATTCCCAGGATAGTCTTTCAAATTCGGTCAAGAAGATCGATTTCGCGGTTCCGCAGCGGCAAAACGCAACTGTTACGGCAACTTACCCAATGACTGGCTTAATCCAACATCGGCGGAACCGCAATATCGATCACCAATATTTCTTTTAATCCGTCTCAAACGATCCGAGACGGAACTTAGCTGACGGTCCCTGGTAATGCAAGCTTTCGAAAGTTCCGTGTCGCTTCGTTGCACCGGGCCGACCGTGGGAGTGGGTACATCGTTAATCATTCGACGTACTCGGGTGCTCCCCCGGCCTCGACTGCGAGCGATAAGTTGGACCGGCCGGCCCAGGGGCAACCAATGTTCCTCGTCACCTGTACACCACACAACTCGTATTCACGTCGCACAAATGCTTCGTTGAGCCGCGTCATCGATAGGAAAATATATCGCGCGACCCCTCCGGTTGCCCACCCCTCTTTTTTTGGCATCGAGTTTTCCACCGAGCGAGCCGCGCCGCGCGAGACCTCCGACAGCAAGCTCTCTCGCGCCTCACTTCGATTAATTTTCCTTTTTATGAATTGCGCGGACGAACCGCGTCTAACTGCTCGAAAATTGGAATATTTTCCGGTGTCCATTAGTCGATAACTGCCACGGCACTAATTTTCAGTTTGCCCAACGGGAAATTCCAGTTGCGTGCGACGCGAATTAAATTCTGATCGTGATATTTGTTCGTTTTCAAACGATCGATGTTGTAGAAAACTATCCCGCATACAAATGAAATTCTGTGTCCATACCGCGGCACAAAGGCACATTTGTACAATGCAATCCGATATAAAATTGTCAAAAGAAGACGAAGTTTAACTCGTTTTCGTGCATCGCACGTTTCTTTTGTACTGATTTTACGACGCCAGAGATCAATTTCACTTTTAACAACCGATAGATAGCCGTGTATTATCGCCGTGATAATAGCGTAGAATTTATCAAGTTATTAATTAAGTCAATTAGTTTCAACAATGCTTTTCTCACTACGCGATACTGCTTTTCTCACATATAAGACACTTTTTACGCTCGAATATTTAATACGCGCTTGATGAGCGTGGATTTCATTAGCTCTAATCCTGAATGCACAGTTATCTCCGAATGGAACAATACCGAGGACGAGGAGGCGAAGAACAAGAGCGCTATTGTACTGGCGACCGGCAGTCCCTATCAAAATAACGAGGGTCCACTGCAGAGAGACGAAGTGAAGGCTACTTTTAATAAGGAGGAAAGCAAAGATAACACCTGTAAGTCTACTGTCCGATGTTTCTATTGTTATTCCGGTAAGCTACGTTCATAATTTTCCGCGTAATTGACGCTCTTTTCACCGAGCTTTTTTCTCTTGTCATGTTTTATAACAATGATATAGCTCGATATATCACGAAAGAATTGTGTGTCGGAAAAAAGGATCATTATGCGATAATCACTAGTGATTTATTAACATTGAAAAATGTTAATTTGAATGTTTTATACGTTATGCACATTTATCGAGTAAAATTACACGTCACAAATGAGTATAAAATCGACACTTTTTTCTAATGATATTATTTGAAGCTGCAAATTGAATTTAAAAAAAAATTTTAATTAAGTTGAATTAATGAAGATAAACACAGATAACTTTATATTTAAAATATAAAAACATGTTAAATAGAGATATTAAGAAATCTGAACTATTAACTAATTACGCGTAGAGATAATATGCGTTATCTCTTGGATTCAATACAAATTTAATCATAATTATACGAAATGGAAAAAGTAAATACTTGCAGCTTTAGAGGAAATTTCTTTCCGATATGCGACGGTTCTTACACCGCAATTAATGGAAAAACGGCGACAATGAGACAAGAAAACCCCTTGAGATCGACAGATCTATGCAAAAAAGAACATCGAGTAGTCCCAAGGACATCCTCGATTACTTGCACAAGAAACGTCACGGAAGAAAAAGAGCGGTCGCTTTTGTCCCTTGGCCGAGTTTGTTAACCAATAGAACGATATTTTTTTTTTTTACTCTCACAAAAGCCGCGCAATTAACCTGATTAATTCTTTAACTTTCTCCTCGACTGAGATGTCGAGACGCGGTATCGAGATGCCGTTAAAAAGATCATGATTCATTAACGAAACTTTTAATGCTAATTGATTACATTCGATATTCTTGCAAAATGGACTAGCCAATTTACATTTTCTTCCCGCTGACGTTCCGCGACTCGCACTGCAGAGCGCAAAAATTTTCCAATCACGTAGCGACGATATCGGAATTGCTGAAATTTCTTCATAACTATCGCCAGGTTCAAGCTCGCGTGCACGTTTAATATTTAAGGTTGTATTTGTGTACACTACTCGAACTGCTCTTTGCGTGTCCGCTTGTTAAATTCGCCCAAGGTAAAGCGCAAGAAAGCAGGACGAGGTATTTATGTTTTCTCGCGCTTGAAGCGCGACGTGTAACTAATACTCATTACATATTACACCGCGCAGAAAGGCACGAATGTGCGCCAACGCGGGTAACAATCTGCGAACTAAATGAAGCAAATGTTCAACGATATACTAGGAAGAATAACATTACGCTTTCTTCAACCGGTGTTCCACAGCATTGTGTCAAAATTGGTCTGCAGAAGAAACGAGACCGAAATGTTGAAAACTCAAAAAGAGCATGAAACAGGATGAAACTTTTTTGTCGCAGATATATCTTTATCCGGAAAATTAAACTCTCTTCTCTGATATTTTTATTTGGAGGAAAGACGAAGGGAAGAATTTATTAGAGTTTATCAGAGAAACTTTATAGCTCTGAGTTTCAATCTCTGTGCGTGAATTACTCTTTCTCTTAAGAAAGAAGAATTAAGATAAATGTGTTTTTTTCTCGCCATTAGTAATTTTTTTTCACTTATTGATCGATCGATCGACTTTAACATCATCCATTCCAAAATAATGCAATTTAATGCAATTAATTTTGATATCATTTGATGATATTGAAATTATGAGCATAAACATTTGCCAATCGTGTCGCGGAAATCTAAAAAAAGGGTCTTATTAGATTTCCTGCCCGTTTATTGATTTACAAAATGCTTAAGCGATGATCAGGTTGTTGCGGTGGACTACGAAAGCCATCAGCGGATATTGTTTTTGTTCAGCCGGGCACTGATCAACCGTGATCTAGTTACGGGCTTCGTGATGAACGCAATCATCATTATCGTTCCATCGTACATTATGCGAGGTTACCTCGGTGGTATTATCTACGGTGATAGGTCGTGTTGCTTGATGCATCAAGCGTCATGGGCGAATGAATCCGCTATCGCGTATACGCGCGGGTCAGCTGTCTGCAGCGATGTCGAAATATTATTTGGAAAATTCTTTTGTTATCAGTACGGCTGAACGTTGCTATCGATATTACACTCGCTTAATTCGAAACGACAGATGCAATCTAAAATAACTGTAATAACATTTGAAGAATTGTAATAAAAAGAACGTGACTTTATTTTCACTTTTAATTAATAAGACTTTATTTGATCGTGATAAATTACGTGCTTTTTGAGCGCTACCAGAGCTACTAGAAAATTTAGTGATCGAGACATGATATAAAAAGCAAAAAAAGAAAGGAGAAAAAGAAGTCAATTAATTACATTCAGGTGAATCACAAGTAATCGGTTAGAAGAAACCAGAAAAATATGTCATTAAATAATTGCTGAAAGACCGACTTTGAATCCTTAGGCATTACGATCGATGTCGTGATTAATTAATGTAAATTATCTCTAGAGCGCAGTCTAAGCCAGTGACAATGTGCAAGATCACTGAGCTTGCGGTGTAACCGTTAATCGTTGAGCTAATCGATTTCCTCCGTATCCCCTGGAACATGACGGGTGCATCTGTTTACTACGTATACATACGCCCAATCGTTTATATATACACTACGTAGATACATTCTATACACATGCACATCCTTCTTAGTTCCAGATAAGAGCAAGGAGCCGGAATCGAGGCAGTTCGTCGGTTTAGTTATCGGCATCCTGACGACCGTAATTGTGATGCTGCTCGCGGCGATCATGTTCATCTTCTATAGGAACCGTAGGCTCAAAGCTGCTCTCGCACCGTCAAACTTCTTCGATCAACAGGGTGATCTCAAGGTTATTATAAAGATAAACTACTGCGTTATGAACTATTGCCGTAATATTAAGTCATGGACAGTCTATGTATTCACACGTATAAGCATATTTCAGTGAAGTCATTTTAAAATACAAATGAACTTGTTGTATCACAGGACAAATGACTTTGTAATACGGCATTTTCTTTCATCTGTTGCACTGAGATAGTTCAATTTATCAGTGTTTTATCGATATTTTGAAACAATAGGTAGATATATGCCAAATTATTTTTAGAGTTAGTAAATTATATACAATTCTGGTTTGAACAAATCGTAAAATATTAATATAATTCAATATGCAGAGCATTTTGCTTTCTCCCAGTTGTTGGGCATTATTAAGCACATAAGAACGAAAACTGAGAGTAATCAAAAGTTCAGGCTATAATAGATAATTCAATGCGCAGCGATGCGCATTAACGCGCATACTAACAATTTGATAAATGACGACGATTTTGTTCTCCGGTCGTGATTTTTCTTTGCCCGACTCCCGACCTGGTTTGATAGCAGAGTCTCGCCTCCGGCTCTAATAAACCGAACAGGCACATCTATTTACTCTATGCTTCCAGGTCACTTTACGCTGCTTTTGAGCAATCGCGCAAAACAGCTTATACCTACCTATTACGTACGTCGGTTTAGGTACGAGCACGCGCGTAACTAGAGGAGAAAATACGGCGATCAAATATTTTCTTTAAGGCGGAGACGCAAACGAGATCGTGCCAGGACGATTAAAAGGACGCTCCTCCGAGATTGTTCATTACGCGCTCTTATCCGTGAATCCTTTTACGATCCGTCCGTGGCGCGTTTCGCACAAACGTGGGATTTATACGCGTTAATTACTTCGCGTCATAACGATAATTACGTTTATGAAAAAAACCTCATAGAGATAATTAGCCGGCGGCCTGATTACGACGGCGATAGACAAATTGTATGCACGACCGGCTCTAATAATTCTCCCCGTAATTTTTCCCCGTTACAATACAATGCTTAGAACGAATGGGAAGAATAACAAGAAATATCTTGCGATGCACGCGCGGACAACGCTATTTTTCTCTTGACGTCGCATTCCGTCGTAGCGACGGGGGAACCCGCTGGAAACGTTTTCCGGCGAAAGAGACGTTTTCAGTCTCGCACCTCGTTCTAACGCGGAATGTCTAACTTTGTCGTAAATTCCGCTCCGACTCCTGTCCTACAGAACAACAAGAATTATTAACGTCGCGCGTTTACCACCCACGCCGGTGGACAGTTTGCACGACTTTCACGATGTATGGTCTATAACGTTAAACCCAGCCCTTTACACGGCGCACAATGGCGACTCGCTTCTCGAAATCGCATTCATTTTGTGTACGGTGGAACATTAATTAATCGATAAACGATGAAATCTGACCTCCTCGAGGTAACACGTTTGCAGGGGGAAAATTGTGTGCAGGGAAAAATCGAGGAAAGAAGCGTTAGCTTTCATTGCTTGATTAGCCCGTTGTTATCCAAGTACGAAATCAGACCAACGATTTGTGATGGTTAGTGTAGGATAACAAGGTAAGAAGTGAATTCTGCAGTAAGTAATCTCTATAGATAAAAGTGCCGTTGGTGAGAGACGAGAAAGTAAGGATGAGGAATAAAACGTTAGAAAAGAATTGAGCGTGTTACGCAAAAAGTTAATACTTGAACTGAGTAGAGCGAAGAAAGTGAGGCGGACGGAGAAAAAGAAAGAACTCTGAGAACTTGGCGTATGTTTACCAAGCCACTGTTGTTCTAACCGGATTAATAGCAAAGTGAAGTTCGTTCGTAGAAATGGACAGCTCCGGCGCTTTCCCATCCTTTTTCGCGGGATATAGAGGAAGACAGTAATTAACGACTTGCTGAACGATGAGAAATAATGAGTGCCAGACAGTTGAGCTTGCAAACCCTTGAAGCTTTCCTAACTTAACTGTTTGCACGGACGGAGGCAACTGGAGAAACGTACGGAGCGACAGTCGACAATTAATAACGACGCTAACAACCTATCGAAATAAATTGAAGACTCGCGATGGCGACATTAGCTATCAAGGTGACTAATTAGTCACTCGGAATATTTCATTCGGCTCATTATTAATAATGATAAATGAGGCGAAAGAAAGTTCTAGGAATCTACCAAGAAGCTACGAAGCTGTCCTCTATTATTAGTAGGGAGTTTACAATTTCTGAAAATAATAATTTGTATAATAATTTATATCATATTTACGATATACGCGGAAATAAACATGATATTCATATATTCAGCAAATATGTGCGGTGCGGAATTAATTAATTCGCGTTCGATCTGCATTTCCGCGTGTATAAATACGGCGACCAAAAAGAGCGACAAAAACATAATTTATCGTAATATTTTTCATTCGCCTGGCGGAAGTTCGAGCGGACGCGCGCGCGCGCGCGCGCGCTCGAGACGTCTCCTCGTGCCGCCTTTACCATACATCACTCAAAGTATATTCTTCGACAACCCAATATCTTCCACGGCTAAGTTTTTACCGGCCGCCGAAGAAGTGCACGGGTAGTCGAGCTGACTCCACTTAATTAAAAGAGCTGCCGGGATGGCCGTATTGCGACGCCGTCGTTGAAGAAGACGTGCGTTATCTTCGTCGTTCACCCGCCGCTAAGCGGCGTCATATACACTCCGAACGCCTTCTTCTCCTCGCCCATCTTCACCGATCCTCTCTCCCCCCGCCCGCCCCACGTTCCCGACATTAGCCACCTGCTACTTGTCCCGTCTTCAAGTTGCGCGAGCCACTCCGTTTTCCCCTCCCTCCGCGAAATGACCCTATTGCCCTTCGTGCAACCTGCGACCCACGTCGGATCTCCAGAGAACGGCAGATTATGTCTGCCAGGTAGAAACCGCTGTCAATTTATTGAGCAATACGGGTTTGCCAGGGACAACGTTTTCGCTTGTCCTCACTCCGCTCGCGTACACCTGATTCAATCCGACGAAAATGTCGAGCTGCCCGATGTGGCTGCTCCGACCGCTGCACTGGCTCGAAAACACCGACATTTTTCTCCGAGGTCTGTCCGTCCGCCAGCTGTCGTTAATTAAATAGGCGGCAATTTATTGCGGCATAATTATTCATCGCCTCTCGTTGGCCAAATGACACATTATCGTCTACTATCGCTTAATTAATTAACCCTTTCAGAGGCCGTGGTACATATATGTATCACCTACTTTCCTTTCGTTTTTTGCGTATAACTTGTATGTTTTTAATAAAAATCTGTGTAATAAAGTTTCTGATACTTCTAAATAGTTTATTAACATAATATTACATAAAAATTTAGCTAATAATTTATATTGTATTTGTTAATAAACAAAGTAGAATGAGTAAACGCACTTTTTTTCAAATTAAAATCGATCATTCAAAAATTTGCAGGTAAAGCTATGCCGGAAAATGTAATTTTTTATGTTTTTGATACCGCTAATTATAAATTCAAGGTCAATTTTACAAAATTAAAAATTGTAGATTTTAAATGGATCTAAAATAACCATCCCAGCTTTTGTAACCTCAGAATCGTAATCAGCGCCAGAACAAACCTTCCCATGTACGCAATTTTTTGTAAATCTTGAACAGAAAATCTTGAATTTAGTCAAAAATAGCCGCTATATTGGAGCTGCAATTATGAATTTTGCAATTTTGATTGCAGATTTGTAATGCGCGACCCTGAAAACCTTAAAAACTACCATAATCTTTATGATTGCTTGGCTACAAAAATGTGCCCCTGAAAGGGTTAATCTACCACTGCGGACTACAACTTATTAATCACTGCAGCTCATTGTTATCGATCGCGAGTGATTTTGTGCCTGCAGACAACACTATTCTTCACGCGACACGTTGTTTTTTTTTATCGCTGTCAGCGTCGAGTTTTGACGCGCTCGGAACATCCATTCCGTCGCCGAACCGATCCCGTATCTCCGCTCCCTTTGTCCGCAGGAGTCAGGAAGACAATTTTGCAGGACACAAGACCTCGAGAATTTATCGAGTATCGTGAACTATGAAAACTAAATTTTGTTTCGTGGATGACACCATATCGATCTGTCTGATCCCATTTAGAACGAATATGATGGAGGGCTCGCTCCTTTTTGACACGTTAGCTCCGTCGGTCCGCTTTAAAGCGTTGGGTTAGAAACTCCGTGGGATAGTACATCGCTTAAAGCCCCCGCGAAGTGTTGTGCTTTTTTTCCCCTCCCCTCTCCCCCTCCCCTCTTATCCGGGAATTTACGATGCAGCAAATTCTTGTCCCAGATTTCATTGCGCGGGATTATTTAATTTACGTGAACGTCCATCCACGTGTTACAGGTCAAGCTATTCTTTATCAATTAGCAAATCAAATTATATTGAATTATCCACATATCAGTGCGTTGCAATAAATAACTCGTTTTACGACATTGCCTTAAGGGCACGTGCGTGAATTATATGCGTGATGCGCAAAATATATCGGACAAACAATAACGGATACGCGCGTGATTTTATTCAATCCGTAGAATTTATTATTATCGAATGTAATGCAGCTCTCATAGCGATGCGGCACTGTGAATGCGCGTTCACGTGTGTCCGCAATTCGTGCAAAAAGAGCAGAGCGCGAGCACAGGACTAGAGGAAGCACTCCATACAAAAGTAAGTGGTAATGCGATTACCGGGTTTAGCTCGAAGGGAAGCGGGGTGTGGGCGATACGAGAGACAGTTGAGTGAAAACAGATTATTTTAATTTAAAGCAACAAACTCTCTGATTTTCCTGCGCTGTAATTCTAACCGCGTGTTGAATGTACGCGCACATATGCGCACTGCAACGATTCCATAGCTTGAAAAATTATCTGTTAAACTGTCGGAAAAGACTGATGACGTTTGAGCACAAGAAAAAAAAATAAAAAACGTACAAGAAACGGCACTTTTGTGTAGACATTTCAGGATTGTCATAAATTTGTTTGGAAGTTTAAAAAGCGTCTGCTGCAAGTTGAAAATGTTAAAACTCTTTGGATATAATAATTATAATAATATCCAAGGGGCATAGAGCGTTTTGCAACAACGAAATATGCCAAAGAGTAGAAAGAAGATGAAAATGCGTTAATTAAAAGCAGGTCAGTGCCGGTGAAAAATTAATAAAAAAAACATGAAACAAGTGAAATGCGCGGGAGACAGTTTTGGACAAAGTTGGGAAATGTGCAAACAGCTGTAGACGGGTCGCGCAGCCTTTGCGGGAAAGAGGCGAAGATATACTCATGGTAATGAAAATGGCAAAAAGCACTCCGGCGCTAATTAATGAAGGATCGTTTTGTGCGCGGAATCTTTTCGTTAGCACTTCACGGAATTTGTCGAGTAACCCGTTTCATGATTTCCCGATTCTCGTTCCCGTCTTTACGCCCGACACGCTCCTTGTACTCGCATCGCTGTTTGTATTTCCGGCGGCTGCATTAACAAGTTTAACATTTTTCTCAGATTAGTATGGCGCGCAAACGAATGTAAAATAAAAAAAAAATAGCACAAATAGCGAGTACCGTTGCGTATAAATATAAATACATAAAATGCATTACGCGCGTCAGAGAATTTCAGTTTCCAGCATTTTAATATGCGCATCTTTTTTTCGCGTAATAAAATTTTGTGTTTCAAGCGCGTATCGCGCGCGAATTACGTGTACGACGAAAACGATTAAGGCGGGCGCGCGATGTTTCTCTTTTCTCTGAAATCAGACTTCACGTTCTGCGATACTGTGCGCATAAAAGAGGGAGATTGATGGGAATTGGTGCACGTAAATTAACAATAATCCACTCAATTCAAACCTTTAATTCAGCCCCCTCGTTAAGAGATTATTCGATGCTATCGTTTGCCGATCTCGTAATCGCGGTTAAACTCGATATGCGATTAGTATGCGGGCAAACACGCAATATCTCTAAACAAATACGCCACTTCGATAAATCCCGTGAAACGTGTGCACGTAAGCTCTCGCCGCAGCGCCGGTAATTTATTTCGCCGGGCGATATTCGGTTCAGAATACCAAAACTTATAAAGAAAGGATATCGAGTCGCCTTGACGTCGATGCCGGACGACTGATACGCTGATAAAACCGTTCTACGGCCAATCGAACATTTCCGGATTTGCGAAAAGAATCACGGATACATGGATCCGCGAGCTCCTTTTGTACGCCCGATTGATATATCACACGTGAAAGGAAAAGGCGCTGTATTATTTCGCGTTTCATGATCGTATCGACGATGCCTGAAGAGATTCTGTGAAATTGCAAAGTCAATAAAAATCTATCGTTCTTGTGT
This sequence comes from Tetramorium simillimum, assembly GCA_011636635.1. Lineage (NCBI taxonomy): Eukaryota > Metazoa > Arthropoda > Insecta > Hymenoptera > Formicidae > Tetramorium > Tetramorium simillimum. Next base: position 2,789 of record VBVQ01000804.1, on the reverse strand, counting down.
CAAATTCTCCGAGTTCAACTTTCTTTTCGCAATCTCTTTGTAATGGTCTTATTAATATATCATTATAATCGTTTGGAAAGATTTTCATTTCGCTGTTACATTATATATTTATATTTTTCTTAAATATTACAGCAGCCAACTTTGTTACTTAATTTATTTTTTTGTGTTTGTTTAATGTGTGGATAATATTTAAAAAAAAACAATAAACAAATTGTCCGATACCAGGCTGTGTTATTTTTGGAACGTTATTTTCTATCGTTAAAAATAAGCGAGTTATTTCAGGCTGTTCCAGATATCGCCAGCTTGTTAACGATGGCTTTCATAACTTTGTATATTAATAAATTCTTAATAGTTACCTGTCGCGCCTCTCTTCTGCCTTACCGGGAACATGTGACGTACAAACAAGATCTCACGCTAGAGCGATGAATCAAAAATAAACTTTTCATTATCCCGTTAATGTCAGGAGTCGTGTAACAGTTTTCAATCATGTATTCAGAAGGTAGATCCGCGTACACTGTTAAACTCGTAGTGTCAAATTAGACTCAATTTGAGTAATTTTTAATTATTCCATAGGTCGCCACTGCTCCTACTCAATATTTCATTAATTTTCACTAAAAGGAAGGTAAAATTTTGACTAACACGGAAGTTAAATTAGATAAATTAACTTCAATTTTAGTCAAAATTTACCTTCCTTACAGTCAAAATTAATGAAATATTGAGTAGGAGCAGTGGCAACCTCATAGGAGTAGTTTACAGTGTAATTAAGCGTCGATTTACATCAACCGTCCCATTAGCAATTACGATTTTATATTTGGATTGATCTCTTTATCGCATCAGGAGTCGCATTGTTGTCCGATTCGCTGACTATTTGCACGGCGATAAGCAAGGCCGTTCCATAAACAGGATTACTATCTCTCGGGTAACAATAATACTTCCAAATCCCCGTCGTAGCGTCGCGACCATTTCAGCGTCCGATCAGCGAAAACGAGTTGTCGACATCGCTTTGAATGCCCGACCATAAGGGTATGGGAAGTCGCGACAGGACTTCAGATAGCCCTAATGGAGAAAGAGATGTTAGATGTTTAAGGCCGATGGCGGGAAGCGAGCCCTCGTGCTAGAAACGCGAGCGATCAGGAAAGATAGACGCGGCAGGGATGGTGTAACAACATGCATGTGTGTGTATGGGTGTGTGTGTGTGTGTATTGGCGAGACAGTGCAAAAGAGGGCGAGAGTAGTGAGATTCGCGTAGAATCCCGATGGTTAAGTGGTTATCTTATCTTAACGGCCGCGCCGCAGCATCTCACCAGTCTGGCACCCTCTAACGCTCCCTAAACGGAAATTAACACTCACCCCTACGTCCTCGCAAGTCAGCCTCGGCACCCACGGCCCGGAGCAACGCAAAAATCAATGGATATTATATCGCGAGTCACACAGACACGCGCATACACACGGGCGCCCGTCGTGCACCCGCGATCCCTCGCGGGTTGTCTTATCGTGCGGAGAAAAGTGACGAGGAGCCGCGACATAAACACCCTACCCCCCCCCCTCTCCCCCCGGTGTCTCGGGCAGACCCGTAGATTGTTTGTTATAATAAAACTGCTAATTTCCTGGAGGTGGCATGTCGGGCTCGATCGTCCAGACCCTCGTGCACTTTCGTACAGTTTGCGAACCAAGATAAAGACGTCGGGAGGAAGTGACGCGAGATAAGAGCTTTACGGGTGGGCACCCGCGCGGTTTTACCGCCGCGTTTTAGATGAAAGCGCGCTGCCATGACGAATCCCGTTAATGGAGAAACTGCAAATGCAACTTGTGCCGTGGCATCGGGAATACGTTGCCATTAATACCGGTGTCGCGATCTCCGCTAGATACTCGAGACGCGGCGAGTTTTCGTTGCGTTCAATCTCTCTTTAATCATTCTCTCGCGTGGTCATAAAGGATTCCTGGATTCCTTATGTGAAAAAATTCCTCATGTCTAACAAATCAATACATGAATTACGGTGACCATCGCGTCCTATTACAGAGGGCAGTCCTTTATTTTAGGTCTGCGTCCTTTAGATTTATTTTTTCTTGAAAACTCATTTTTGTCCTTTCTTTCTAAAAATTCTTATAAAGTATCCTATATTTTGGTCTTTATCATCTTTGTATTATATTTTGTGTAATGTTTAAATAAAGATGTTTCGTTTTTATACACATATGTATAATTGTTTCAGTTTACAAAATTTTACTTTTTTCATGTAAATATATATTCAGGGAAGAAATATTAATGATAATAAATTTACATTGCACTTGTTTGTGCACTGAGAGGAAAATATAGTTAATTTTGGCCTCAACCACAATTTTATGATATTTCTAACGATAATTATGGTTAACATAATGATGCATATCGTTAAGTTAATCATACTTATTGTTAGAAATATTATAAAATTGTGGTTGAGGCCAAAAGTAACTATATTTTTCTCTCAGTGTGGAAGACGGGTAGGTGGCGGTGTCCTTTACTTTTCTCAAAGAAATATGGTCACCGTAACTATAATGGAAAGAGATTTTGTTCTTATCTGCAAACTATTTTATATTAAATGTAATTTAGTTAGTTGCTTTTCCGAGATAAATTTAACTCATTGCAAACGAGAACGGTATCGTTTTATTTACAGAGAAAATACATTAACGATTTTTCGAATTAACACGAATGGAAGAGTAGGGAAATTCGCATTTGTAATAATTTGTATTTAAATTCAAATTATCTCGCAACAAACCACGTTGGGAAGGGGGTAAGGGGCTGTCTCTTATACACA